>LUCW03000726.1:7500-17500 GCA_001586965.3 Sphaeroforma sirkka | reverse complement strand
CAACCAGAACTTAATTAAATCCATCTACATTTCGTATCTTTCTTAGCTATGCATACCACCAGAACTTATTAGATTTAGATACCTGCTCTACCTAGTACAGAACGTGGAGCCAAAACAGCACCGCATATCGATCACGAAGAATGACTTGTAGCGTGCTCTGCATAGAGGATGCCGACGGTTTATCTGCCGTACGTTTTAGATACATGTTTTTTGATTGACAAATGATGACTATCGATGTCGATAATTTAGCAGGCGTGAGAGAGGCAAGTAAGGCCATCGGGACACGGGCGTAGGCGATAGTAGTGCGAGCTGGGCCCTGTATACAGTATTGTCAGTTGTTGACAGCAAACAGTAAGTTGGGGATGGGATGATGATCTCGAGGAGAAATGGGTTGCGCCCGCAGGCTACTACTGGCACTTCAAACCGGATTCCATCGGTTACCGGAGCACGTGTCGAGTTTTAATCGGGGACCGAAACTCAAGGACAAACTAGATACATGTCTCACGCACTACCACAGTGAGTGCCATTGTTGTTGGTATAGTAGTTCAGCTGACTCTAGCCGTCTGTACTCATGGAGGACGGTATGTGGGACTAATCTATCATGTACGTTTGCATGTAGTGATCCGGAAGCTAGTTGGTCGGAGTGGGCTACTGAAATGTCCTGGGACGATCCACCACCCCTATCAAAGTGTCCTGCGGGGTATCTGGAACAGTCAGTAGACTGTCCTCAATGCACTCATTGAGTACTGTGAGCGCACCTTCACCAATGAAAAGCTTCGTACACACTTTACACGCCCGTCTTGCGGAGCCAATTGCGCGCGGAGTGCGGCGTGCAGGTCAATCGACAGCCCACGGTTGATCACTCTCGTTGGTGTTGTCGAGCAATGCCTCCGAGCCCTCTCCAGAGATCACTCAAAGTCATCCATCTGCAGTAAGTGTGAAAATACGCATGAAGTATCCCACTGCATCAAGTGTGCATATGTGCAGTACTTCTCGCGTGTCACCGAATGTGACCTTATAAAACGGCAAGACTCTTATATATATATATATATATATATATATATATCCCTACTATATCTGAGGCAAATACCCTACTTTCTTATTTGAACCTTTTTCAAAAAATAGGCGACCAGAGCATGGTCGTGACCAAGGTAGCGATACGCCATAACAAGACCCAACATAGAAAATAGCAATACTTGGCGTCCCCAATATGTTCAAATGGACTGCAACACGCAAATACATTCTCAATGTTGAGAAGCGCGCTCAGCCTGCACTCAGCGCGTACTACAATAGTATACTTTAGGGGCTGGCAATCCATACGAGTACGATATGAAAGCATACGCTTGCTTACCATGTCGTCCAGATCACTGTCTTGCTCGGCTGGTGCGACCTCGTTGACTGTTTCAGCACCCAAGAACTATACGATCACCGAGCACAATGGAGGAAAGAATTGAGTGATTTGAATGTGGCAGCTCCAACGGGCTACAAGACAAATCGGCACTCGAGTGTTAATATAAGTGTATGTAACTCGAGTGTTAACATAAGCGTATGTAACTCGAGTGATAACATAAGTGTATTTAAAACGAGTGTTAACATAAGTGTATGTAACTCAAGTGTTAACATAAGTGTATGTAATTCAAGTGATAACATAAGTGTATGTAACTCGAGTGATAACATAAGTGTATTTAAAACGAGTGTTAACATAAGTGTATGTAATTCAAGTGTTAACATAAGTAATTATAACTCAATTGTTAGCATAAGGGTATATATCCTCGTTTGTCCCTGATCACAATTACCTCAAGTAGTAGGAGCCGCGCCAAATGCTGCTTCTGCTACGACACCTCGCCGCTACTTACATTATTCGTATTTTGCAACCATCACAGCCATTCACTATACCATATCACAATAGCTTAGTACAGTCGAAAAGCTACATCACATTTGTCAACGGCCCTGTGCTAGCTACATTACTCAGCATAATTGTCATTTTGCAACCATCACAGCCATTCACCATACCATAACACAATAGCTTAGTACAGCCGAAAAGCTACATCGCATTTGTCAACGGCCCTGTGATAGCTATGATACTCAGCTTAATAGTCATTTTGCAACCATCACAGCCATTCACCATATTATGACACAATAGCTTAGTACAGCCGGAAAGCTACATCGCATTTGTCAACGACCCTGTGCTAGCTATGCTACTCAGCATAATAGTCTACCCATTAGTGGGATCAACTCGCACTAAAAAGGTCATGGATTGGGCAGGGAACCCCTTGCGTGCTTTTGAGTGCATGTTGTGCGGCGGGAGAGATTGCACCGGAGTCAGTGTAGTGTCATGCCGAGGCAAAGCTATGCGGATATGACAGGAGGAGAAGACTTCGCCCAGAAGATGTACAGGTTACACGTGGCTCTAGTTGTGATGGTGCAGATACAGTCACTGTGAAATAGCTAGCAGCGAAGAGCTTGAAACGATGTAACCCTGAACAATTCACACTAGGGCAAGGCAGACACCCACAAGCGAAGGCGACGATGTGCAACTGACTGGGGCACATACATCGACACGTACACTTATACAATAGCATGTTTGTGGCAGTACCTGATCTGCTTCTATTGCGCTTGGATCTGCTATGTTGTTGGTTTCATCCTGGGTGATGAGAGAGAGCCTATTCTCGACGAGCAGGTGCCAAAAGGAATAGCCTGTTTGAGCATGCATTACGTCGTGATAGTTAGTGAAACACCAGGAGTGCTGATAGCACGTTTAACGGCGCGATATTAAACAGATAGGCAGCTATAGTCATATCGTCACAGGCAAATTGTAACGGATTTCAAGCGATGTTGTACTCACTGAAAAGCCTGATCGAGCTACCTGTTGATAGAAATCAACCTAAGAGGAAACGACGAAATGAGCTGGTCTCTGCGACTTCCACATTAATACCCTATGTTATTGCAACTAATCAATGCAAATCCTGGCAACAGTCAGTCTGTTATATAGCACTATAGCCCAATCAACGAGTACTGTAGTATGCCTTATATTCGCTTACTTCTAAATGGGCTATAGCCTGCGGTGCAGTAGGTATCGAGAGTCGCACGCACAATGCCTTTATTCACTCCAGTGCCAGTGACGGAAAAACAAAGCCCCAAAAAACTCGTCACGTTGAAAGACTACAACACAGCGTGGATCATAAAAGCTCACACTATGCATCTGCCAGTGAATGGGATCATACGCCTCTGCCTCTGCCTCTGCGCCAGTCTGCCAGCTGGTGTGGACAGAGTCGTGCAGCAGTTGCATGCGCAGTACATTGTGTACCGAACAGCTTATACATCGCAACGATATCAGTGCCCTCAGTGTTACACATGTGCAATCAAGAGTCTCACCATGGGATTGGGGGTCGTCGATTTCATCCTTATACTCTTTGATCCAATCGTTGAAGCTAGCTGCGTCGACATTCTGGTGTGTATATGTATTTGAAGTCCTATATCAATCGCCGGTATTCGATACGTGCATGATTGGTATTCTACGCCTGTGGACTCTGTCATAGTAGATAAAACCCTTGCTTGCAAGCGAACCTTTCCTTCAGGTTGGAGCATTGACAACGTATTTTAGGAATAAAGACCTTGCAGCAGAGATACATTGTATATTGATAAGACACAAGTCAGGTTTACAATGCGACTCCAGCCTCGTGGGTTTGTATTCATACGCATGGCATATGTATCTCAGCAGACAAGCCTTCACACAGTGATACGTTTACTTACACACCAGTTCCAACGCAGCGTGTACTCGTACTTGTACACACACACCTTCACGCAGGTCTCTCGTAAAGTGCGAACGCAATCGAGCGGCACCACCAAGTGCTCTTCACACATTGATCGAGCAACCAAGTCTTGAATGACTTCTTTGATCTGAACAAGGGCTGTGCAGGAATGGAGTGGTGGTCCCGAATTGTGATTACCAACTGAATATCAATTGCTCACACACACACACACACATACACACCCAACCACCCACCCACCCACACACACAAATACACACACACTCTCTCTCTCTCTCTCTCTCTCTCTCTCTCTCTCTCTCTCTCTCACTCACTCACACACACACACACATACACACACACACACACACACACACACACACACACATACTAAACGCAAGACACGTACAATCTGTGGCATCACATATGTAGCTATAGCATACAACTGACCTTATGGGGATATATGTACCTCACGTATGCACGGAAAGCCTTGATGCAGTAAACACACATTACAACCCACCCAACACAATTAAAATACCCATGTGCATAAAGTGCCCCACACTAAGTATGGAAACTGCCTGGTAGATGACTCGTAACATGCAACTGCGCTCATACCTGCATCGCGGAGTTTGAGATCCTCGGTCTGTGTCATCATCTTCTTAAAATCGCTTACCGGTGAGATGGTTCCAACCTGTGCCACGTGGTCGCCAGCTATTCTCTAGGAAAGCAGCAGCGCGAAGGATAGAAGACATGAGCTTCTGTCTGGGCCATACGCGCCCCTACTTGGCAGGTATGCCGAGCACATTGCAAGCACACCTCTTACAGTGTACGTGTGTGTTTTGTTCACCAATCAGGTATCAAATTGTTTATGCAGTCGAACTACTTGCCAAAGATCTGTGTGATAAAGGTATACGGCACATTTCACACACCAAAAGTAACGAACAACCCGTAGAGTATGATCCACATCGCCTGGAAATGGACACAACAACATACGAAGGGAGTTCATCCGCACCGCAGTATACAAAAACTTAAACGAAGTGGATATGTGAGCTAATTAATACAATACTTACCCAGGCGTCGCACACTGGAAGCGCAAATAAATCAATATTATTGATAACAAACACGTGACAACTACAAATGCTTCAGAACATGACTCAGAAAAATGCGCATACAAGTATGGAGGACTCCGTATCAGCTCCCATTGTGATGTCTGGGCCATTCTCCAGGGCGTCTTCCTCGGCAGCGTTAATGAGAGTTTTCTTAAACGCATTGAAGGACGAGCGTACCCGACTCTTCGACTTTTCTGCAGCGGGAAATCAATATTACACTAGTCAAGTACACCACCACCTCCAGGAACATGCGCACAGAATGCACTCAGATACTAAGCATGCACTGGCGAGTCGCACAGTTTGCGAGCCACAAGTGAGGTGAATGAATCGTACAGCTTCAGCACAATGTATATGGTGATGAGCTGAGGACCATTGGGTAGGGATGTACACAGCTGCCACTATAAACACGCCCCTATGCCACGATTCCGAGGTGTGTAGTGCTTGTTGAGAAGGCTATGGTGTACAGTCCTCTAGGAATACGTGACATGAAAATCATGTTCGTGTCATTGGACTTGTGGCCGTGAGCTGTCGTGCGCGAAACTGAATACGCAATGACAGTCACACTCACACAATCGGACACTGCATGCTCAGTCTGAGCGCCTGTCGCACACTGAAATGAATGAGTTTCGCGGCGAGTGATATAACACGCCCAATGATCTAGTTCATCAGTCGCGGCGACAACTATACTCTTCAAGTGCGGGTCAGTCGCACCGACCTGCGCTGAGGTTGACTCAGCAAGGTATCAATAGATGCACAAGCACATCACAAGATTTGCTCACGATCGATATTGCGGATATGTAGCCGCCTATCACATAGGAATAAGCACCTGTACTGTCAATTAGGTGGGGCCAAAAATCAGCAGTCAGTGCATTGGAATGATATACACAGTATACGGCACTGCCTATGACATGATTTGCCCACAACAGACGCACGACTGACAGTCACAACACAATTGATGAGCCATCGGATCCATCGATAAGGTCCATTGCCCGGAAGTCAGTGAGCGGAACCCATTTCACTCATATCTATACAACCAACAAAAGTGCACCTGCGGCCTTGAGCTCAAAATTGTCCACAATGAGCCTTCCTACTCTCTCGTCTGCGCTTTTATCATCGATTTTTCTACTGACAGGCTCCAGAAACGTCTCCAACGGGGCCATGTGAGCCAAATTGTCGGCCTTGGTTTCGAATACAACGCTATGGTAGTATTGTAGGGCTGGATTGAGCGTGTTCTTGCTCTGATAGGCTTCCCGGGGATCGCCGTCCAGGTCTCTATCGGCCTCCATCAAATCCATGGAATCAATCAGGTTGTCGATGGTCTCCACCTAAGGATGTATTGAATCAGCATAAGCTAAGTGTGTACACCTTGCCGGGGGGAGGTAGGTATTAGTTAGTCCTAGGCGTCACACATAAGAAAATTACTGTAGAGCTGTGTCCTCAACTCACTTCTGTACCACACGGTCAGCTGCTGTTCCAGGTCTTCTTGAACTACACTCATCGAGGTAGTTGACAGATACAGAACACTGTAGATGCATCTTCACAACCTAACAAACCCTTCACCCTTATTTATAATTATAGTTCTGTTTTTTATATCAACTGGAGCGAAAAAAATAGCCTACAACCACGGAGGAGTTCATACGGACCCACCCTTTATCCAAACAGAGCCATACTGACAAATAAACGGGACCGATACTGACCTGGTCGCGTGTCGGGGGTGTCTTGGTGTTCTGAAGACTGGGCAGGTTGAACTGACGCATGTCATCGGCAAAGGGCAAGCGGTTGTACAGGAACGTGGCATACGTCTCACGCACATGCGGCCTCAGTACACCCAACGCTACGTCTTTGTTGTCGTTCATGACCGTGCGTACAATACCCACCTTCCCTGCCTGTATTCAGGTAGTGGATAAATGGGGTGGTCGTGGAATTAGTTATCAATCTATTGAACTACTCGGTGGAGGTTATTGGACCATTGCCCGTAATACCGGCAGAGATGGCCAGAGTCAGAGTCACATCCTGTTCAGGAGGAACGAAGAGCGTTATACATTGGAGGATGTGTCCCACTCTGATACTAAATGCAAATATCTTCAACTATCAAATAATTGTAAACATCTTCAACTGTCAAATCACAGTTGTCCGCAGATTTGAGCTAGCCTCTTAGTCGGCAACCGTATGCTCACTTAAAGGGCTGCTGCGTTTATGTGTGTTCGGCTACACTGAGCTTCGTCTAAGTGACAGTAGTGCGACATTAGTCCACACATCACCATCGGTGCACGGGAATGACACTTCATCCCTCGCCTCCACCACTGTATGCAATACATACTTGACATCCTTACGCTTTAATCGTACGATAATGCGCACAGGCGCTCAAACATCGGACAACACATCAACCAGCTGAATGCTGCAATAAGTCTACCTGCTCAGTTCCCCGGATCATCGCTGTGAGGGCTCTGTACGCATCCACATCTCCCTGCGGGGGCTGTAGTTCATACGTGTCTCCCATTAGGAGGCTTGGAGGTATGTTATCCTTCGGTGTGAAGCAGATCAACTTCATGCTCTGCTCCGTCTTGTACTGTATGAGCGGATCACTGTAGTCGGGCACGTGCACAGTCTCGGCTCCGTACCTACACAGAGAAACATCCAGCGGAGTCAAGAAGGTGATTGCGGATGCGTATGAACGTTTTGCTCCTGGCCGGCAAAGGCAAACGAAACGAGTCCAGGCCAACTATATAGCGTGGTAACAGTTCGGTTTCGACATAACTATAGTGTGACAACATTCAGCGAGTCGTATTGCAATATACAGTAGACCAGCATGGCCTTCATAGAAAGGTGCGTGTCTAGTGTACAGCCAATTAAATCACCATCATAGGCTTGTGCGAGCCGTATCGCACTTAGTATCATTCATCTCCGTTGAGAAACTACTGTCATGCCAATACCATGCCATTCTATATACCATATGTCAAATGTGTCAACTATTGCAAATGCGGGTACGTTGTGTCTACATTACCAGTTTTGACCACTGCATATGTATGACAAGAAGCTCCCAATCTGTGAACGCGGCAGTTGTATTTTTTTCACCTTGAACGTTCAGCAGCCGAGCACACCATTGGCAACTGCAACAGCATGGACCACAAACAGACGCCGGCACTTCTCAGAAAGCAGCTCAGCAACTTTGAAACAACAACAACTGGGGACACCAATTATTTATATATAAGTCTATTTTGCTCGACACAATGTACTAGTCTCCACACCCAACACCGGACGGCCTATCTGTAAATGTTACATACCTGATAGAGTATACTCACACGTGCATCATAGGCTACCCAATCAATGACGCACCTGAGAGTTTTCGATTGCAATATAGTCTACTTTTTCACACTCAACACACACCTGTAAGACGTTTGCAATCTGGTTTTGTCTATTTTCTTCCCATCAACGTCTGTGTACTCAGTAGTTCTCTTCACCTCATTGAGCGAAGGTGCCATAGGCATGTCACCGGATTCCAACTCCAGTTTCAGTGTGCCATTGGAGGCAGGCTCCGATTTATAGACACTTGACTGCTTGTAGGAGGGTTTCTGCAGTCGGGAATAGGTAGGATCACTGGTAGGCACTGGTACTTGTTGCAGCGGTGGCAACTCTCAACACAACCACACATCCAAAAGTAACATCCAAAACCAATAAATGTCTATTGAATCGTAGTTTTCACACAGCTCAGCGTGGACAATCGTGCAATTACATATATAGTTGAGAACGGCTTACATACCAATGTTTCCTTGACCCTTGATAGCATTTGTACTGGCAGAGTAAAGTCATTGCCGATATCCAACTTGCCTTTGAATATGGGATTGGACTTTGTGCGCTTGTAGCCTTCTTCGCGTAACTTATCGAATGCCCCTACAGATAGAATATGCAGCAGTCACTTCTCATACCTAAAGGAACCGCTCCGATAACAGTTCCAAACGCAACAGCATCAGATTTCAATTCGCTATACACAGAGAGTATAGGTCAAATTGTAAAAAGACACGCATTCGTTCATTTGAGAAGCAAGGACGAAAAAATTAAATTGGACATAAGCACTGCCTATATTTCTGAACCTACATGATCTTCCCACCAATGACTTTGGCAACAAAACACAATCGCATTTAAATCCGAATGCAGAGTGCATCGCACATAGCGAGAAATCATGCATCCACACAAAATAACGTCGTAGGACCCGATAAACTCCGCGCTATTGACGATTCCCAATGAGAACATATAGACTACGGTATATATAATATGTCATCCACACAGCATAGCCTCTAGAAGAGAGTTGCCTATAACCACTACAATATACTAGACCATGATATATATAATATGTAATCCACACAGCATGGCCTCCAGAAGAGCCACTACCCATATACTAGACCATGATATATATGATATATAATCCACACAACATGGCATCCAGAAGAGAGGTTCCTATAGCCACTACAATATACTAGACCATGATATATATAATATGTAATCCACACAGCGTGGCCTCCAGAAGAGCCACTACCCATATACTAGACCATGATATATATGATATATAATCCACACAGCATGGCATCCAGAAGAGAGGTTCCTATAGCCACTACAATATACTAGACCATGATATATATAATATGTAATCCACACAGCATGGCCTCCAGAAGAGCCACTACCCATATACTAGACATGATATATATGATATATAATCCACACAGCATGGCATCCAGAAGAGAGGTTCCTATAGCCACTACAATATACTAGACCATGATATATATAATATGCCATCCACACAGCATGGCATCCTGAAGAGAGTTGCCTATAGCCACTACCCATATACTAGACCATGATATATATAATATGTCATCCACACAGCATGGCCTCCAGAAGAGAGGTGACTATGGCCACTACACGCGTTCAGTAATTCCCTGATAGGTGAACTCGCTTCATATCTATATATGGACTATATCGTAATCTATAAGACGCTATGTACTCACTCACTAGATTGATAACACAGCACATACACGGAAACTCCATGATGACTCCATGGCTGGCATTGGCAATCCTACACACTTGTTCCATAGCCCGCAACTCGTCCTCGGTTTCACCATCGCCTTCTATGGGCACATAGTCACCATT
>LUCW03000726.1:0-2500 GCA_001586965.3 Sphaeroforma sirkka | reverse complement strand
ATCGTTGGGGGGCGTGTGGGGTTATTTGATGTGGTAGTTTAATAGTAACAAGTCACTTCCATCTATATGCACACTGTCCATGCACTCACTACGTACACACATACCACGTATATACTCCACACATGTATAGCATAGACAGCATCTCTCGTAAACCACATAGTATTCGTACGAGAACTAGATGCATGTGAAACTTCATGATTCGTACCAATTGACACGACACGGTGCGCTGATGCACCACCAATGGAATACTACCACTTTTGCATTTTACTCAATTAGCCAATTTAGAGGCTAGCTATTAGAATAGAAGTTGTATATAACTAGACCTAACAGTCATGCAGCGCTCACATACACTCTCCAAGCACGCAGACGATGCCTCGAAGGCTCAGAAGCGCAATAGTCGACGCACATCTTATACGGGCGCAGAGTGTGAGAGAGACTATACTCAGAGACATCCGATCACGCGGAAGTCTAGTACGAGAGATGAGACACGTAAGTCTATCAATAGAAAGGATAGTGGTTGTAGGTGCACCTTAGCCCTATCCAGTACTATTCCCACTCCGAGTCCTCCGTCAGTCCCTACATCGAGCACGGTAACGCCAATTCTGGCCCATATGCCGCCGAGCCTTGAACAAGATGCCGAGGCAGACATGATCCAGACACACACTCGGAATCATAGCGCACACAAGCAGAATCGGAATCACAATACACACACACACAATCTCAACCACAACACACATGCACGCTCACAGAATTACGGCGGAGATGTGTCCACTCAAAATCATAGCACGCACGCACCGACGACGACACACACACAGCAACGCACACGGTCGAGCTCACAGATACGAACAGAATCGTGTGTCTCGTCACACACGGACGGGGTCGGGAGCAACACTAACAATGTGGTGGAGGCGACAGTTGAGGATACTGCACACACTGGCAGCACAGCCAAAGTGAACACTTGCACACAACGCAAGCATCTCTCGCGCACGCTGGAGCACAAGCATGAGAGGGAGCTGTTCATGAAGATCCGATTGCTGCACATGTGGGCCAGCCAGGATGTTCGGTACTTTATGCAGAATATCGGGACGTGTGTGCACGATGGGCATCTCATAGCGCACCGATGTCAGGAGTGTGTGACTCTGTATCTGACCTACCGGAAGATCCTAAGTATGCCATTCTTCGAACGCAATGAGAACGCGGGTAGGTGTGAATGTGCTTAGTTTGTTGGGTATTGGGCGGGTGTATCTTTGCTCCTTGACATCCTCTTTGTTATATTCGTGGGGCCTACCTACCAGACTACCCGAGTACTCGTGACTCACCCACGCACATTTACAGTAGAGGGGTATGCACGTAGCTGTGATATGTTGCTATTGATTCAGCATATTATGTAACACAAATATTGCATCGTTCTCGAATCAGGCTTACACTCTATATTCATCGGCGTGTATCCATATCGCGCGGAACACAATGGTTGATACCACATTCTCTTCCATCAAGATATCATTTTGCTAGGCCCTATAATGGCCGGATAGTTCTAACGTTTTCCTCCCCATTCGGCCCGTCTACCCCTATAGCCCGTTCAGTCGTAGTCAACTGCTTCCTGGGCTTCGCTGATGCATGCGGGTCCACGTGTGTGACCAGCAAAGCACGACAACGTCTGATGAAACGCGTCGACAACGGCATTTCGGGATGCCTCGCGCGCGTGGTCAGGACAAGTGCGGAGATGGAATACACTGAGAGTCTGAGGAGTTGGTACAGGTAGGTATACCACTCCGAGAGTTCGATGCAGAACCGTGTTGTAAGCAATGCCTGCTTACTTATGGTGCGCTGATTGGGCGAGTTGGTTGTGATTAGAGAAATGATGTATACGTACGTGGGTGGAAAAGTTCTGTTGACGTCTGGGTGAAGAATCTGTAGCTCTAGCATCTTCAAGTGAGGCAGTCGTGAAATTGTATCAACTCTTGAAGAGAAATGTTTAGTTCTAAATAGTGTCTAGTTTTAAAAAATGTTCAATTTAAAATAGTGTCTAGTTTTAAATAGTGTTTAGTTTTAAATAGTTTAAAATAGTGTCTAGTTTTCAATAGTGTCTAGTTCTAAGTAGTGTTTAATTTAAATAGTGTCTAGTTTTAAATAGTGTTTAGTTTTAAATAGTTTAAAATAGTGTCTAGTTTTCAATAGTGTCTAGTATTTGCTTCACACCAGAGTCGTCGAGTTTAGCGTTATCAGACCGTGTAGTATGTATAGCCTCTTTATCAGTCACCATCTGGATTGTAACTGGGATCTCTCTTTGTGCACAATATCTCCAGCTGCGCAGTAAACATGGCGCAGTATTTATGACAATGTTGATCACGTTCATGTTGGGTTTGTTTGTCTGGGGTTTCCGTGAGCTTCGATCACGTATTGCCTCATAGTGCTACCATTTCATCTTGTACACAGCATTGTGCACACGTTCTTTGGTCACGTGGTGTCTCATATTATTACACTATGATCACGTGGTGTG
>LUCW03000725.1:47500-64428 GCA_001586965.3 Sphaeroforma sirkka | reverse complement strand
GAAACTTTAATACAGCTAAAGGCATAGGAACTTTCATGGCACATGATCTGGTATCCGTTCCAGGCATACAGATCGGTCGATAAGGATATTCCGAATATCGCATTTTTTGGCGTTCAGTTGTGCTGATATATCATTCGAGTTCGACCGTTGACGACATCACGCACTAGACAATCTACCACCTCGCCGACTGAACAGTCGGCGATATTCACGGACAGTGAATAACCACCAATATACAAGATTTTTTGTAGCGCTTTGTAGTGGACAATCTACATTCTTAAAAGTGAAAGGAAAACGAAGAGAATCCGCTGCATAATACATTACATATATGCCAGCTATCAGATCGCATGTGCGATCTCGAACGCGGCTGTTTAACAGCTACCACTACAGTTATCTTCTTACACATGTGCGATCTCGAACGCGGCTGTTTAACAGCTACCACTACAGTTGTCTTCTTACATTGTCAAACGAGTGTGCTGTCTTTCTCCTACATGAAGAAATAGAGGGATGATCTATCTATTTTTCCGGTCAGTATTTTGTCAATGAAGTTGTCTGTAGTCTGTAAATCTATGAAGGCTACGCTAAAAAGGAGTTGGAATGGGAGTGCATAACAAATAGAAAATAAAACCCTCTGTCGTGATAGCCTTCCACTTGATATGTCAAAGTGTAAATAGTACGCTCTACATATAATCTATTCACACTCTACAGTCTGCAACTTGAACACAGTCTATTTACACTCTTTAGTCTCTACAGTCCATGTTTTCAGGTCTCGTGGTCTATCACGGATTCACGGTATCACTTCAATAATCAGAATCACACTATCACACTCACTCTGACTCACAGTATCACCCTACCACATCGAAAAAGACCGCCGAAATATTTCAGATCTAATGATAGCCGTCTTCAGCCCCTGGGCGAAGGCCCACCGTCCGTTGTGCACTGTGCCGGCCCTGGGGTCTTGTACCTGCAGCCTGCATCATGCATGAGGCCTGAGGGCGGTGGCCCTAAGCCTTGAGGCTGCATGCTGTAGTGGCCATACAGACCCAGGGGCCCGGGCCAGTCAGCCGCCAAGGCCTGGGAAATTAAGTCTCGACCTAAATACTATGCGAATTATTAGGACACCCTCATACCAATTCTGAAAACTCCGAACCTCAGTGGCTCAGTGCTCCGAACGTGCACCCACAGGCCACAGCCTATAGGCCACACTGCCACGGTGATAACGATAGAACCATCACGACATAAACGTTCAACGCGTATATTTAAAAGTTTATATGTTTTAACGCAACACGTATTGAGGTTGGGCTAATGGGCTGGGTCGTTAAAGAAAGTGGGATGCGGGAATAGGTCAGGGGGGCCTATGTATTTATTCTCTACTAGATCTGTTGGGAACATCAAAGGTCAAACTTGTGTGTGCATTGTGTGAGGATATTTTAGCAATGCAAAAGTTGAAATAGTAATATAATAATACACATGGAGACTTTGCTATACACCGTTTACAAGTATACAGGTGGAAATAACCGGCTGTAACACCTCTACGTTATTCAATTATAAATACCTTCGCAGAGCTCGAACCATAGCATAACAGCACCTATTTCAACCTTTCGATTCTTTTGAATAAATCAGTGCCAAAGTCAAGATCCCTCTCGACTTCGCAGCACTTCATATAATGTTCAACTGGATTTTGAAAAAAATTACAAACTACAGTGAAAGACCTCAACGCGACTCACAGAACCTCATGAGGATCCGCAGAAGAAGCAAGTAAGTATAATGTCTAGTGCTCTGTGGCTCTTCGTGACACAAATGCAGACCAAATACTTTACAGTGTTTCGAACGTTTACAATCCTATTATGGTGAATGCACAGATAGGCCGGACAAAGAGGCAACACAGTTAGTATATATATATATATATATGTGTGTGTGTGTGTGTGTGTGTCCGTGTGTGTGTGTCCATATATGTGTATTTTATATATATATATATATATATATATATATATATATATGTGTGTGTGTGTGTGTGTGTGTGTTTATGTATGTATGTAAGTATGTATGTATGGTATATTTTTTTATGTAAGTATGTATGTGTTTATGTTCGTATTGTGTGTATGTATCGATTTATGTATGATTGTATATATGATTGTATCCATATATATATACGTGTGTGTGTGCGTGTGTGTGTATGTGTGTGCGTGCGTGTGTGTTTGTGCGTGCGCGAGTGGATATCCGTGTGCGCGTGTTTGGTGCGGGCGGGGGGGCGTGTGTGCGCGCATACGTTGTGGATCATTAACGTACGTCCATATTTGTGTTTGTATGTATATATGTAGAATGTATGTATTGTATCATGTATTTATGTATATATATATATATATATATATATTATATATATATATATATATATATATATATATATATTATCGATGCATATATGTATTTTTATATATATATACATATATATATACACTATGTCTGTATGTGTGTGTAATCACATATATATGTATGTACGTATGTATATTGCCAATATATACATATATATATATATACGTATTTATATGTTTATTGTTTGTGTGTGCATGTATACATGTGTTTTTTGTATGTATGTATATATATAATAACTTGTAGGTGGGGGTGTTTATATATGTGTATGTATTTGTATCTACTTATATATATATATATATATATATATATATATATATATATAAAATGCGCGTTCTGTGTGTGGGTGTTGGTATTTGTTCAAATCATTTATATTTTGGTGGTTTTTATACTGATATATACTTAGGCATGCTTATATGTTCACACACATTTTTGAGACATATCTTGACACAGACGTAGTATTTGTATTTCGTGCAGCGGGATGATTATGCATCCCATATCTAATATTTCACTTTCCTCTGCGTATATACATATGTATGTGTCAGTTAGGAGCTTTGAAGGTGATATAGTGTATTTCACTCGTTGCGATACAGCTATCTGTGTTTTTATCATGCGTTTGCGTGTATATGGAGCATTGATCACGTCTAGAGCAGCCGAGTATGATTTGGCGAGTGTTGTCCAGTACGAATTTCTTGAGTGATGCAGGACATGTAGTATGCATATACTTTAGCGGAAAACATCTCGCGTTTATAAGGCTGGAAGTCTCATTTCTGTAGCTTCATAGTGCACTCGTAGTCCTGTGTACTACTCCAATGAGGGCCTAATTTCACCTAACTTGGTTTTCTTAGAAACAGCCGGGCTCGTAGTCGCGAGAGGACACCAGAGAGGCGTGGCAGAGACTTTCGATCACGTACACCCCCCAGATTCAGGGCGAGAGATAGGGAGCGAGACAGGGAAAGGGACACGAATCGATACCGCGACAGAGACAGGGGAAGGGAACGCGACCGGGAAGGTGGCAGTGAATGTGACTTGGATGATGGTCGCAGACTGTACAATGGTAGGGATGGTACCAACAGCAATGTACTGCATGGTCAGTACTCAGCCAGATCGTCGTATCTGAGAGGCGGGGATCGCGAGCGGGGAAGAAGCAAAGACCGTAGTCGGGACAGGGGCGGATATAGAAGTCGATCCAAAAAACTAGGCAGGCAAGAACGTCGAGGTGGGGACAGCCGCGATCGCAATGATTACCACGACAGGAACGGAAGGCGTACGGCCGAGTATGGTTACTCGGGGTCGGGTGTGAGCGGAAGTCACGGGGTAAGCAGGAGGTATGGGAGAGATAGGACGAGTAAGTGTAGACGAGATGGCAGCAGAGAAGTAAACAGCCGGAAACGCCGACGGGATTATGACACGATGTCAAAGAGGGGGCGTGCGCACGATGGCGCTCAGGGCTACACGGGCCACAGCGAGCGCGACAGTCACAGTGGAACCGACACGCGCCGCAGCAGCAAGAGGAAAAGCAGGAAGCGACGGCAGTCGTGTGACGATGCGGAAGGCCGGCTTATTGTTGTACCGGGCGATTACCTACACGGACAGCGATACGAAATAATTAAAGAACTGGGCGAGGGGACTTTCGGGAAGGTGATAGCGTGTCATGATACCAAGCTGGATAGAGAGGTCGCCGTCAAGGTGATCAAGAATGTTCCTAAGTACCGTGACGCTGCGAAAATAGAGATCTCCATACTGGAAGCCCTGCAAAAGCACGATACGAGAGGCGACACCGAGGTTATACATATGCTGTCCTCATTTGATCATCGGAATCACATGTGCATGGTGTTCGAAGTGCTCGGGGAGAATGTCTATGAATTCATTAAGGATAACGGCTACCGAGGCTTGCCGTTTCATCACGTGCAAAGCATGGCGCGTGAGTTGTTGAAAGCTGTCAAATTCATACACAGCATCAAACTCACTCACACGGATTTGAAACCCGAAAATATTCTGTTTGTTAATTCGAGCGATTACTTTGAGCTCGCACTTCCCAGTCCGAATAATGTGGGGTATAGTGATGCTAATAAGCGCTACAGCAACAATAGCAATGGCGCCAGTGAGAGTGGCAGTGAGCGAGACATCCCAAATGAAGTGCATGGAATTGAAAGGATGACTGAAGGCCTCGGCGGACACGGTGATGAAGCCACAGAAAGTAGGGACGTTGTAGGTCAAAGTGGGAGTATAAGTGATACCGAGAGTGACGTACTGTGTGACGATCGTGAGGCCAGCAGTGATGGTGGCACATCTAAGGCTGAGAGGGACCGCACGAGTGTATATGTAAATAATACTTTGAGTAAGAATGTGGCATCCGATGCTTCTGATAATCCGAATGATAAGAAAAGCGCCACAAGGACAATCAAAGTGTTGAGAGACCCCAGTATCCGGCTAATAGATTTTGGTTCGGCGACATGGGAAGATCAGCACCACACAGCCATTGTGGCCACAAGACACTACCGACCTCCAGAGGTCATTCTGGAATTGGGCTGGTCCTATCCGTGTGACATCTGGAGTGTCGGATGTATATTGTTTGAGTTTTACACCGGCGATGCCTTGTTTCAAACTCATGATAGTCTTGAACATCTGGCGATGATGGAGGTTATTCTGGAGAAACGTGTGCCGTCAAGCATGCTCCAAGACACTAAGAAGGTATGGATCTGTTTAACTATGATTTCATTTACTCAGAATGTTGAACCATGTGATTACGTATCCAAGTCTCTTTTTACTCAACCATCGATGAATGTACAACGCACACGCCTCAGAGGTTGGCACTGATAATCATAAGCCGGCGAAATGTGGAATACTCGTAATATTCTTCATTCCGTCACTTTAGCTGATATATCTTTTCACTCAAACCCTTTCTTTTTTTCCTGGTTATTTTCAGGTTAAACTGCTAGACAGCTCTCGAAAACGGCTGGCGTGGCCTGAAAAAGCTCCGGACGACAAAGCTATAGAGTATGTTATAACACTTTCTTAATGCTCGATAATTGATCTGCGACCGCGAATTGTCAACTTGGCGTGCTACTGATATTGTATAGGCCCATTATATGTGCTGCGTGGTTTCTACTTTGTAATGTTCGTAAACGTATGTGCATCTGAAACACCCGGTCTACGCGAGGTGCGGACCCTCACGAGCTTTCATTTTCCGTGAATGTAAGTATATATTAGTACTTTGCCCAGAACAAAGTAAGATGCAATGGCCTAGATTAGCGCGTACTCTTATTCGTACTACTGCTCTCACCTATAGGTATGTGGATCAGTGCAGGACGCTGAAATCCCTCATGCACGAACAAACCGACGAGCATAATCAATTTCTGGATCTGATTCGAAATCTTCTCAAGTATCGACCGGAAGATCGACTGACAGCGTCTGAGGCATTAAGGCATCCATTCTTCGATGCAAAGCTCTAGATGAAACAAATGTTAGGGCGTTTATACTTAAAACAATTGACATACTTCAACAGCTGTATCAAATAATATGCTTCGTGTGACCGTATATCCAGTGTTAAGATGATAGAACTTAACAGTATAGAAGCTCAGCCTAGATCGTTACAGATGTATTGTAGATAGGAAATAAAAGGTCCTGGCAAATTATAGTATGCCAAACCTCAGCACCTGCGAGATTGTGTGACCAGCCTGCGGCGTACGGTTTGATCGTTGTACCATGTCATCTTGATTTCTCGAACCTGTGGGTAGCCACTCTTTTCTTCTTTGACACCTCGTTTGTTGAGAGTCTTTGGTGTGCACATGGACAAACCTAGCAAGGTACCCACCTATTTTTCTTCGAATCTGCGGACAGTCATTTCTCCTTAAGTTGTCTGTATTAGTTGATTAGTCTTAGAGATGAATATTGACATACCGAGCACGAACAATGCACTGAGGAAGTGCTGGTGATGGCGGATTAAGGAGTTGAGTTTCTCCACTGGCCGCTTACATTTCATGCGCTCGTAATGTACAGATTTAGCGTCCTTGCACGTGTACTTGTACATCAATCGACAGGCCGAAGGAACATGTGTTTTATTAGAATACCAAGCCTAGTATATGCTGAACTAGTGACCAGCTTCGTGTGACCCTCGCTGCTGGTTAGTCCGACAACTGCAGAGATCAATAGCAATTAGGATAAACTTGCATCATAGGTGAAGGGTTAGTTGCCAACTTGCCATTCCCCAACGATGTACGATTTATCCTCATCGTGTATGAATATTTACTTGCTGCATTACTTCAAAAGAGAAACATAACGAAAGGTCTAAACCTTAAAACTTCCACCGCCTGTAGCTGGTGATGCGTCTGGTGCAGAGGGCCTCGGAGGCTCGGCCCTCGACTTCGAGCCTCGACTCCTTGACTCTTGTGAGTTGTGACTGACTTGTTGACTCAACTTTTCGAGTTTATTGTCTGATTTAGAAGTGCAGTCCTTGTTCATGTGGCTTTTAGTATCACAGCGACCACACCCTCGCATAAAACATCTGTGGTGTTGTTGGTTGACTAACAGACGACGCACAATGGGCGGACTGTGGAATTCCTGAGTACTGTGCCTTATGTGGGAGTTAGCAGTGGTCCCTTCAAGTAGGCTGTTTATTTACCTTTTTTTGTCACCATTTGCGACACCTTCCCGCCAAAAATTATATTGTAGTTTGGACATCCATACAACAATACATACATCATGTTGGATACTACATATTACCCAAATGGGCACAGTAGGCTGATGACTGGATGACTCATCAGTCATCACTCACAGACTGCCGCTGTGCCGCGCCTGGGGCTGGGAGGCTGGGCCCGGCTAGCCCCTCTGGCCCTGGGGTGTCCTCAATCCGCTCACCCCATGTCATGCATTTGAAATTTGTACAAGGCGAATGTACCGTATAGCATCGATTCCAGATACATACATATGTGCTATCTATCATGTCGTGGTTAAGTGTCCGTACACGTATCGGCCCTAGTCTGGGCCGGTCTCTCAGTAAAGCAACCCGCACACACATCGCACCGCGTCGCGCGTTAAGCTCCAGAGTGCCACAAGGTCCCAATGGTAATCAGATGATCTTGGTCGGTGGTGTGTCTGTGGCGCTTGCAGCAGCGGCGATATCATCGTCGCCCAATTCATGGTTTGGTCTGCCAAAGGTCGTAAAGGAGGTAACGGAGGAGGTTATTGCTATAATACCTGAGGACCAACCTGAGAATAATTACAAAGTGGAAGTTGAAGAACCGACTCAAAGCAACAAAACAGTTGCATCGTCACAAAATATTAAGAATCCTTATGTTCTCGTTGGGGCCGGCACGGCTTCGTTCTCGGCGTTACAAACGATACTAGAGAAGGATGTGAACGCAAAGGTAGTCATGATTGGCGATGAGGATGAATTGCCGTATATGCGGCCACCTCTGAGTAAGGAGCTGTGGTATGGGCCCTCAGAGAGCGGAGACCTGAAGTTTAAAGATATTGGACACAATGACAGAAGTGTGTATCTGCAGCACACACAGGACATTCAGTATGTGGATAGTGTAGAAGCACTGCAGGCAAAGGAGGGCCAAGGTGTAGCCTTCATCAAGGTATGTGACTGTGTGTTTATATATTTAAGCATATAGGCCTGTGTATTATGACGCTGTGTGTAGTATGTTGTGTATATCTGTGTGTATTCAAATTCATCTATATATATATATATATGTGTGTGTGTGTGTGTATATATATATATATATATATATGTGTGTGTGTGTGTGTGTGTGTGTGTGTATGTATATGTATATATATATATATGTGTATATGTATATGTATGTATATAAATATATGTGTGTATATGTGTATATGTATATATATTATTGTATTCTATTTCAATTATGCGCGCAGGATACTTGTCTTGGATGTAACCGATCGTACACGCTGTTGCAAGTACCCATTTGATTCTGGCTTAAAATATCCAGCCGTAGTATACGGTGAAATATTTGAATTCGTATATCGAATCCGCCATCTCAATTGACGTCTATACATCATGTTTTTGCTTATAGGGCGTGAAAGTAGTAGGTCTCGACGCTGACGAAAAGAGGTTGACACTGAGCAATGGAGATACCGTCTTGTACGAGAAGTTATTATTAGCTACTGGAGGGAGTCCACGCACCGTGTCTGAATTGGAAAATGCGGAGGAGGAGGTTAAGAACCATGTAACACTCTTCAGGTGCGTATCAGACTACATAGTGTCACAGGTGTGCTTTTGTTTGTTTCTTCAAAGAATTGTGTTTAGTTGGTCCGTGTTGCGTAGTTGGATATGCCAAGGTGATGGACTCACTCAACATAAGCACGGAATGTCAGTACGTGTTCGCGGTTGCGTTCCAGTCAAGGTGTATCTTTTGCGCTCATTATTGTTGTTCAGCCCGCGTTTGGACCAAACTTCACAAACTGGCTGGCGAGATTGTTCTGTTTCAGGGGGAGTGTTTGTGTCACTGGACGCGTGCTGCTGTGCACACCCTGAAAGTATCTGCATATAACTTTTCAACCCCGGCTGACTAGGAAAATTGAAGATTTCAGAAAATTGAAAGAGATCTCGGATGAGGCGGAGAGTCTTGTAGTTCTGGGCGGGGGGTTTTTGGGTTCTGAGCTTGCCATCGCTCTGGCACATAAGGGTGCTACTTCAAATATGAAGGTCACTCAAGTGTTCCCCGAACACGGCAATATGGGATTTCTACTTCCTCAGTATGTTTGCATGTTGTTCCTGTACTGTACACTCGCGCGCAGGAACAACTCTGAGCGTCAATCTGCAACCCCTAGTGCGTTCAAAAGACCGTTTTCTATTATTTATTGATAGAATTGAGTGACTGTGGTTGATGCCGCTGCCGTCTCATATTCTTATCGACAGGACCGTTGCAAGTTTACAATTTGCCTTCCTTGATTGTCTCCGTTATGCGGACATTCGTGGGAGTGATAGCATAGTTTTGGACATAGAATTTAGCAAGTACCCTGTGCTGCAAATATGAATTTTCTTTATATAGACAATCCTCGAGAATAAGCACCTTCATATACGTAGTCTTGAAGTTCAACTGCGAACCCATCTATTTAACTCATTTTACCTAGGTATCTGAGCACAGCCACGACCGAATTCATGCGCAATGAAAACGTCAACGTGATACCTTCAGCATCTGTGGAGTCGGCTTCAATATCCAACGGGAAGGTTATATTGAAGGTAGGTTTGTTGCGATTCTATAATAGTTTCAAAAATGTAGATATTTGTGTATGATTTTATTTGAGTCCGCGGACTTCACACAAGTAGTTCAGATTTTGTGACTTCTGTTCATCTATGTAAAAGTAAACCTCCAGCTCATCTGCTTGCTTCTGCTGCTGCACTTCATTGGACGTTCGTCCCTGTGAAATACATTACATGTGTCCAAGCCTGATTGACGCATTTCTTGTGTATCTTATTTCAATTTTCTTTACTGCAATGTGTAGTTGACGAATGGATCCGAGATTTCCACTGACCATGTGGTAGTAGCTGCCGGTATTGAGCCAAATGTAGAATTAGCACAACAAGCCCGTTTGGAAATAGATCCGAAGTTTGGAGGTGTGCTGGTTAACTCTGAATTGGCCGCGAGGTCCGATATTTATGCGGTATGCTGATTGTATATTTTGAAAGCGAAGACGTAAATGATAGGAGATACCAATGCTTCTTGAACCATATTCAACGAACGACCCTAGTGAAGAATGGTGATATTGCAATACAATATTCGCGTATTAGGCCACCATGTCAGTTGAGTTTGTACGCATTTGTCTTTAGACGACTGTCAAGACTATTATAGTCATAATCCCAGTTCTGACCGTCAGGCCTCCGAACTTGCTGAATCCCATTTAGGCCGGTGACTGTGCATCTTTCCATGATATAACTTTGGGCCGTCGGTTAGTGGAGCACCACGACCACGCAGTAGTCAGTGGACATTTGGCCGGTGAGAATATGGCTAACTCTACACAACGCAAATCGTTTGAGCACCAGTCGATGTTCTGGGGTGACTTAGGGCCCAAGCTAGGTGAGTATTGTCGCCTTGTCGGCCGGTGATTGAGGGGAGGGATGATTGGGATATTGCGGTATTTAAATAGAACAGTTGACACCTGCGACAAGTCTAGATTTGCACTAGAAAAAAAAAATTATTGTTCACCATGTTTTTCGTTTCTATCTCACGCACAGGCTATGAAGCTATCGGCATTATTGATAGTGAACTAGAAACCGTGGGTGTGTGGGCCAAAGCGAAGAGTAGTACTGCAGCACAGCCATCTGGTGAGAGCTCGGGCACGATAACTCTTGCGGAAAGGCAGAAGCAAGATGAGGACTCGGAGGTGTTCAATAAGGGCGTTGTGTTTTATCTACGAAACAAAAAGGTATGTGTACTGTGCTTACGATTAGGAACGCGTGTGTATATATAGGTGTTTTGAGATGGTCAATCATACATCGTACTGTGGGCAAGTGTTGGTAGCGTAGCAACGGCTCAGCTGTGTCCGTTGAACTTGTCAAAGGTGCCGCCAGGTGATCTTAAATGTGTAGATCATGCCCTCGGGGCAACTGTGAAATTGGCATATGATAGAGATTTCCGCTAGCACTCTCCAGGGTGCATATCTCGAACAACATGAAACACTCCACGCTAGCTTCACGCTGATCTGTTCAGTTATCTATCGATCCTTTGTGCATGAATCATCAAGTGTTTGCATCGCTTTCGTCTACAAATCACTTGCGTTCAGATACCTCAAAGTGTACTCAGAATCTACTTATCGGCTAATACCGTCGTGTCGTCCAAATAACTCATTTGCGTACTACGTGGCGGATGTTTTAGCGATCCTTCTCGCTCTGTTGATCAGCAACTCGCCGAACTGTAGTCTTACGCATCATGCAATGTTGTGAACTCTCGCTAGTGTTTGTCACCCTCCTCTTATTCGTTTTATTTTTCAACTTTCTTGTAATCAGGTTGTGGGAGTGCTCCTGTGGAATCTCTTCGACAAGATCCCTACAGCCAGGCGCGTAGTTAAGGATGCGAAACAAGTTGATGATTTCAGTGAGCTAGCAAAAGTTTTCAATGTACATCAATAAAACCTAAAAGATATGTAGGTGGTGCCAAAATCTACAGATGGTAGTAGAACTACCATCGAAGTTGTGGGATGCAAGCTCATATGGGAAGATTCGCTTTCTTTTCTTACCGATGCCATACACGCATAGTTAAACAAAAAGAATATACAGTTTAAAATTTTGAGCACGGTTACCAATATCGAAAGTACGAGTTGTTGCCGTCTGCGTGTGAGTATGGAAATAGACGATATTAGTGTATGTACTCGACCTTTCTTCAGTTCCTTCCGACCAATATAAGTAGGTTCATGCTCAATTAAAAGGACTTATGTACGCATGCACTGCACTCAAAAATGACAAACACCAGCACCGATTGTACCCTGGAGCATGTCAGTAGTATATATTCAGACTCAATTCATGTGGCACGGACTACTAACTATATATCCTACACTTTTTACGTCGGAACACTCGAACTACAGTCTGAGATTTTGTCAGTCTATTCATAGCCTTCTGAATAAACATAGAAGGTATATATCACTGAAAAAGATAAAATAATACATATTTACTGTTCTCGCTGATCAGTAAATACATAGCAACTCAAGCGAGCACCGTTAGTAAATACAGCGCCACGGCCCCAACATTTTTTTTTCGACGAATGACAATACAGCGAATACACAACTAGATCTCTAGAGTCAACTACACAAAGTCAATGAGTCATACATGACTCATGTAGAATGCTCGTTACATATTTAACTCGTTACTAGAGTGTAGATTAGTCGTGGATAAATCATGTCTTTGGAGTCTGGAGTCTCTGGAGTGTCTGGACTGGGCTGAAACTTGAAGAGTTGAAACTTGAAAGGGTTAAAAATTTCATGGCTCTCTGGATTTCAAGGATTTGGGTCTCTGCTAAATTTACCATTTCCGCAACGACTCTGATTTCTGCTCGCAAGTCTTGATTCTATTGCAGTTCAGGCGATGTGACGGTGTGACCTCGTCATTCGCGTTTGCAACTGCTGTCTGTCTACTCTGTACACTACTACTACATACAGAGTACTACTAGCCCATCACTCTACAGTCTACACAGTACACACCACTATAGATATTCATGTTGTATATGATGTGGCCATCCCACTTCTATTAGGTGTAGGATGTAGACTGCAGAGGGAATGTCTTTATAAGGCATTGGTGACAATAAAAAATTCAACCACCTCAGGCCCAGTTTCCTACCAGTCTCACTTTTTTGAGTTTACTTTGCTTTTTAAAAAAGATGTAATTAACGTGATTTTAGCCCATTTATTGCACTTGTATTAGTTCTTTGTCGGCCTCAGAGGAGAGGTCGACGTATGTTAGACACGAGTAGTGCCAACTGAAAAACCATGGGCGAATCCGAAGCAATAGCTAAGACAGAGGACGCCATATACATGTGTCTACCTGCTAACATGTCAAACGCTTAAGACCGACAAGGACCTAATATAAGTGCAACAAACGGGTTGTATCCACGCTACAATATCCAATGTTTAAGTCAAGCGCTTTCAGCCGATAGATAACAAACAAACCGGCAGAAAACAAACACATCTCACAAGTGCGGTCTTTAAATCACGCTAATTACATTAATACACCTATATTAAAAAGCAAATTAAACTCGAAAAAGTATAATCTTGAGACTGGTAGGAAACTGGGCCTGAGGGGGTTGATAATTTTATTGTCACCAGTGCCGTATCAAGACTTCATCTAGGGGCTTATGCATGCTTTTTTTTTACTTTTTTCAATATGTTTGCATTCATAGTTTATGCTTCAGTTCCAAATTTAGTTCTAACTCGGCAACAATACTGTATTCATCTTTTTTTTAATGTTCGAAAAAGCAATGTCGCGGCTGTCGGGCGTCGGCCTGACCCCTGTGTGGAAACTGGAAAATATATTTTGTAAGGGTTTTTCGAAAACTTTTAATGAACTAAATATTTCAGATTTTTTCCAAAGTTTCACCCTTTAGACCTAAACCCAATTTCTTACGTTAACGCGACACGGCCCCCAAAATAAAAATGTAAAATCATACATATTATTTTATTTATTTATTTTTTAAATGCGCAAAACTTCGTTTTTGGGTTTTTTTTTTCTGTTTTTTATATAAATAGAGTGTATAGACATTATTTAGACAGTTTATTTATGGAATACATTTCTTGGAAAAATTGGATCTTTATCTCTTGGCCCAAAAAAAATACTGCCAGACAAACAAACAGAACAATGAGAACATGGCCTCCTATTTAAATAAATACTCCTAAAATGTGTAATTTTCAGAAGGCTATGACTTTTAGAACAATAGTTTCGGAAAATTCATTCGGAGGATCTTCCTCTGTTCCTTACTTCAATAGTTCTTTTGGGGATGGTATTTTTTTAAAGAAAATGGAACTAATGACAAAAACTGTCCTTACAATTATCACATAAAGGTAGCCATCCTCCACCAACTTAACATATATCTCAGGTCTCGTCATATCATGTCTGTGGTGCCGTTGCTCAATATTTGTACTGGGGCGTTCCTTGGGAACATACCCTTCGGAGTCTGGCGTGAGAAGTGTCACCCGCTTTCGATTCAGTGGTTCTTTGCGGTGCATGCATGTGTGCCTTTGGTGGTTATAGCTAGGAGGAGGGCTGGGCTAAGCGTAAAGTATCTCCCCGCTACACTGCTAGCAGCTGTTGGGGGACAGTTAGCTGGACCCAAGGTGTACACAGCCGTAACAGGTCAACCAATTGCGAAGTTGGATGATAGTAAGAACGTTTCGATTCTGTTTCAGTGGGATTAGGTGTGTGAAGTGCAATGGTCATGGTTAAGGTCGAAGTATCTGGGCTTATTTATCGAAGAGGCAGTTGCCATGGAGCATCTAGGAATCTTCAGATAACCATTTAGAATTAGAGAGGGATTAAATGTGATCGAGACTTCCGGCTATCTTCATCGTTAAAGAGAAGACCTGACAAATAGGGCATATGGAATCTCGCAAAAAGCAGTGGAGTGTTATACGTGCAGGTGAAGCGCGTCTCCTTGCCCACTGGCGGAAAGACATACATAGAGCTCTGAGCTATGCTTCAATCTGAGATGGACTGGCATCTTCCATGTAGTATCAAATCCAGGACGGTTGATCTTGGGTTCTGGGATATACCTAGACGCAAATTTATTTTACTTGCTGAATTAAGAATTAAGAATTTAAAAGTCAGAAGATCCTGGATGAATGAGTGCGAGGACAGCAGCAACATACAAAGAAAGAAACTCAAATTTTGTAGTGAAATACTTGTGATGTTCTCTCAGCTACAAGTTTCCACCGCTACAAGCGCGCAGACAATCTATTTATTGTCGCCTGGGCACGCTATCTGCACGATCGACTACGTAGAGCTATAAGCGTACTTTCGATTGAATAAACAAAACTCGGGACGGCAATCTTCCTCCGTACCGAGTACAAATGAGTTTGAAAGAAGGCACTGAGCTGAATTCATGTACGTAGCATACCCATGATCTTGATTCGTTAGATTTGGATACCTATTCTGCAGTTGCTAGTTGGAATGAACTTGCTGTATACAAGGATGTGTACATTTGTATACATATTCTTGTTAGTACATATGTATGCACGTATATATATTCATATAATCCTAAACAAACATATGTACATGCATTTAATTTTTTATTGCCGTACTTCTATATGCAGATTGATGTATATATATATATATATGTGTGTGTGTGTGTGTGTGTGTATGTATATATATATATATATATATTATATATATATATATATATATGTATATATATGTGTGTATATGCATATATATATATATATATATATAATATAACATATATAATATACATATATATATATATATATATATATATATATATATATATATATAACATATATAAAATATATATATATATATATATATATATATATATAACATGTATAAAATATATATATATATAATATGTGTGTGTGTGTGTGTGTGTGTGTGATGTGTATGTATATATATATATATATATATGATATGCACTCACACTTCACACTCTCGCAGATAATCATATGTGAGCATCCGACAGGCTTCACATTAATGTAGTGTATACACATACACGTGAGATATATATATATATATATATATATATATATATATATATATATATATAAAATGTAATCTGAAGCTTTATTTCATGTGTATAACTTGATCAAACAGGTAGCAAGGCTTTGAGTCCTTCACATATTGCATTTTTCAAGCGTTTAGGTGGGTTCCTGTATACAGATTAGTACAGAATACCAAAATCGGATGCAGTACTGCTGCAACGAGTAAAGCTCCCAGAGCATACACTCGAACATCCCACCACTATCACTCACATTGAACAACAATATGTATTGCATTTACATATCCAGGTTTATCTCCGAAAATATAAAAGTATAGATCGCACAGACAACCCCGACAATTGATAAAGCCGGTCCGTGCCCAGAAACGGACAATTTTGCTCTGTAATATTATTTGTAGTCACATTTTTTTATATAAAATAGTAATAATGATACGCCTATAAATAACAACATATATTTCAATATGTACTACAAAGTGATATGTACTTTTAGTTAATACGAGTACACCATAGCACATTTCGTAATATGGCCTCTGAGAATGGTTGCGTAGCCCACTCGGCGGCGGCTCAGTTCTTTTTGCACAGAGCTGAGGATTTAGAGCGAAGCAAAACAAGCTTAAACGGACAAGCCCAAGCATTGGGTGCGTACGATAAGATCACTGAAACCCTTTATGGATGGCATAGCGCTCAACTTAAGAGGCAATGTACAACAGGATGAAGAGCTTCTGACAACTCTACAAGTGCTGGCTTTTCAAGCTGGTGATGGTATATAATCTACAGTGTGTACATGATATGTGTTCGGCCTTTACATGATGTGTCTACAGTATTTGTATCAGTATGCGTTCACCCAACCCAGACTACAATAGGGTAAATATATACAATTGTGTCTGACAATGTAATTTATCGGCAAGTGAATTCACGTTTATATGTTCAGCCTCAACAACGATTCTTTTTGCGTTTGATTACCGCCATGTGCTTCCGTGCCTTGTCCTGCTATTTTAGGAATACTTGCACAAGTTTAGATAAATATATCGTTGGACTCTGGTCAGCGATGCAGTATCCGATCACGTTTATGTCTCAGACTGTGTATGCTTACATTGCCATTCGTCAATGTGTTTGTTTGATCGCATTAATATTCAAGGCTGTATGCCAATACACGTCAATGGTTGCATTCCATGATGATAGCGTGCGCATTTTTGCCTCTACTACATGTATTTCTTGACAAGAAGCAGATAGGTATGTGGACATACATTTATGCAAGTTATGCTTGTATCTTTGTTTCAATAAGATATAAGCATATATATATATATATATATATATATATATATATATATATATACTGTATATATACATTATGTGTGTGTGTGTGCGTGTGTGTGCGTGTGT
>LUCW03000725.1:0-45000 GCA_001586965.3 Sphaeroforma sirkka | reverse complement strand
CGTTCTAGCACGTACACCGTGGTAGAATCCTTTTTGAAATGATAATTTGTGCCTATGGATCTGTGTACTCGATTTCTGTATGCTGAAAGATTTATTTAAAGGGAACATTCTGTAAGGTTCGTTGAATTGGTAAACCCTTTCTAGTTTTTTCTTTTATCAACGTATCCAACCCCAGTTGGACTCCACCATCACTAATCACCTACGGGGAAAATCATGAATGAGCTTGCATTGAAGTGTATGTTGCAATCTGATTTCGGAGGTTGGTGAAGTTATTGCTACTTTCAAGTACATTTAAAACAACCTAAATAGCAAGTGCATATTTAGCAATGACACCTGCTGCTACAATGATGACTCTCCATTTGCTCGCGTGCATTTAAAGTCCGCCGTGAGCTATAGTACTTGAGCGAGTAAGTGCTACGTTTTTCTAATCTACCTGCTCAATATAGTATATCTGATAGTTTCACAGCTACAATAATTCCTTCACCCCAATCCTCAAACACAATGATAATCCCGCCATCCAATTACAGTAAAGGTTCAAGTAAAAGCTACAACATGTTCGGCACATTAAAACGAAAGACGAAGTCGTTGACTCTGAGGAAGAAGGGGAAGAAAGACGAACCGGTATGCGATTGACTGAGTCTCACCAAGTGCATTAACAATGGGAGTTCAATTTCTGAGTGAGGGGCGTGCCACTGCCCTTTGCACCGCGTGATGTGAAAGATTTGATCCCTTGTCAGTACTACCGTATCATTCTAGCACACATTCACTTTGCTCTCTCACACGTTTGCTATGTTCTATCCTGTCCCTTGTCGTGCAAACATATTGTTTACTAGAATACAAGTCTTCCTCGATCATAACTTATACTTTTGTATATAATGTTTTACTTCTTTTTGGGAACACCCAGGCGAACTCACAATCTGACTTGTCCGGCGAGGCCAACAGTACCACAAATATGCCGGACGATGCCCACAGCACTCACACCACCACAACAACCAACATAACAACCAATACGAACGCGAACGAGCAGTCTACAACGGATGCTCGCCACACTCAGGAACCAATTCACATTTCTTATGCTGCGGGAGATACCAACATAACTACAAACTCAGCTACAGCCACAGACACGCACAGCCAAATGGCTGCAGAAGCAACCCCCGATTTCAGTTTTTATACTCCGTGTGACGTGAGCACGTCTGCCGCGACAAACCCAAGTGCGTATACAAACGCCGGCGATCCTAATGTGAACGCGTCTATGCCTACACCGGCGGGTGTTGTGGCAGCCCCATCAGAACAACTGGACAATCCATTTGGCGAGTATGGGCAAATGGGCCAGGACGGGCTCACCCGCGGAATGCCAGTAGATAACAACAATGTATCGGGATCGGCATTCGTCCCAGAGCCGCCGGTCGATTCCCAGGGCGCCCCACAAAGCGCACCCGCGGACGATGGTGGCAGTCAGGTATATCTCAACTGGCGACGCGGGAGGTTTGAGAGCATCTATGTATCTCTTGCTATAGCTTATGTAGAAGTGCTCTGTCGTTCATTATTTTTATTATACTGACCGTTGACTGTCCTCTATTTCAAACTATGCGGTTGCACGTCATGTACACCGCTATCATTTCAGCCTAGATTATGTACCTTTCGAGGGTGTATGCGCGAGCATCAACTTTGTAGAGACGTAGTCGGTAGTCTCATTATTCTATTGAACTTTGATATATGACACACATAGTTGGCGGTCGCCGCTAACCAAGGTTCCGATGACAGTTTCTCAGACAGCTCTGACGAAGAAGAAAAGGGGAAGCCCGCAATCATGGTCAAAATAAGGTTTGTTCTGTGTTTGCACACAATTTTTCAGTTTGTTCTTCAAGTTACCAACTAAGGTTTTGTAGTTGAGAAATCCCTGGGTACACTAGAAAATTATATCATATCTCGATGTAGCTATATACGACAAATTGGTTGCAGTGGCTTTCTTTTTTATCACGATTGCCGTGCCAAGTTTGCAGACAGTCATGATCCTGTTTCGATTCTCAAATCATCAATTGCCAGTAACAGTCCAACTATTGACGTGTCTTGCGCCACAACTTTTGGTAGCTATTCATCAGAACTATGCACGTAATATATATACATACATATACATATATATGCATATATATATATATATATATATATATATATATATATATATATATATATATATATATATATATATATATATATATATATATATATATATATATATATATATATATATATATATATGTATATATATATATTATATATATATATATATATATATATATATATATAATATATATATATATATATATATGTATGTATATATGCATATACGTATATATATATGCATATATGTATATATATATATGTGTATGTGTATATATATATATATATTATATATATATATATATGTATATTATATATATATATATATATATATAATATACATAATAATATATATATGCATATATGCATATATAATGTATATGTATCTACTGTATTTGTATCTGTATGAACTTGTGAAGCATGTATGTATGTTTTATGTTTGCGTGTGTGTGTACGTGTATGTGTGATGCGTATGTATATGTATGTATGCATGTGTGTATGTTGTTGTACGTGTTGTATGTATGTATATATGTATATATGTATATATATATGTATATGTATATATATATATATGTATATATGTATGTATGTATGTATGTTGTGTGCGTGTTGTATGTAATGTATGTATATATGTATGTATGTATGGTATTGATATCTATAATATATATAATATATATATATCAATTTGTGTAGATTTCAGTTTACACAAATTACTCTCTTATTGTTCTAATTATAGACCAAGAGATGAGCACGAGCAGATAAATGAAGATGTAGATTATTCAAGCTTCAAGCTGGATAGTATCAATTCGCCCCCCTCAAGTCGCGCAAGAAGGGAAAGGAATACAATACAACGACAGCAAGATGATACTCCTTTCGATATGGGTGAACCGAGATGGAAGAGTGAACAGACTTTGAGTCAGGTATGTCCGAGAATCTTACCAGCACAAATTCATTTATGTTTTAACATAACATCTGTATTTGTACCTCTGCAATATAGATATCTGAAGCTCTGTTCACTCTGATACGTATGTGCATGCGTACGATTCATCAGATATTATCGGATGACCTTTTGACCTCGAAACATTTGTGAAATTCTATAGACTACACTACTCGGGTCATGTTTTCCGCCTGAAAATGTTCCGTCATTTCATATTTACCCCACTCTCTAAAACCTTTTAAGGTCGCAAACGACTGAGCTTCGCTCAATTGACTATTCTGCCATTCCCTTACAAGGTCGTAAACGACTAGACTTCGCTTGTATTGATTATTATATCTCCCAAATGACTCGATGAGCAGACGCCCGTCTTGAGCTCCTCGTCGATTGCGGATAGTTCTGGATCAATACCCGGGATGGCGAGGTCGACGACCACTCCTGCTTTGTTCATCGGATCAGCTGATGCTGGTCCGGATGCGCAACTGTCGAAAGCCGTGGCTATGCAGGCTGCTCTCACAGAAACCAGTAACGTGTACTTCAAAGGTAAAATTTCATGCCAAACACTTACTCTGTCTGTTTGGTGTTCCAACTGTCATTTGCAAGCTCGTGTACTGTTTATTTAGTCGATTGTGAATTTTCGTGTTGACATGGAGTCACCCAGAACACTTTTGTATATGTGTCTACTCTGACGCAGTCCATGTATGCCTTAAAAAATAATTGTATATAGCCATTGCTTGATGTGTTTGTCTGGTATCAGCAGGTGCCTTTTGCGTTGGGACTGAAAGAAAGGTTGTTGGCGTTGAGTTTGGTGTAGAAACGAAGTGCTCGTTTCATATAACTACAAAAGCGCCTCTTCAGTTCCTAATTTCATTTCGAAAATCTCAAGCCGTTCACCAAGCATGTTTAATCGGAAACCTTATCTGCACCAAAAATACAATGGGACAACCAATGTACACACACCGACACTCGTATTATACTAAGATATTGGCGGTTGCATCATACAACCGCGCCCTCGCACATCCATATCTTGTTCCCGACATCTCTGTGTGCAAAAACATCCCCTAATTTTGAAGCTATACCTTTTTATTTTACATTATAGGTTCGAAGGTCGGGAAGTCACTTCTCGCAGGAAAGTTGATGCTTTCCTTCAATCAGTGTCTAGAGAGGTATGTACATGGCTGGTATTTCCTATGAATCGTATCGCGCACGATCTGTGATGAGTATAATTACAATTCCTTGAACTACAAGTGCGCGTGATCGGATTTGCCGAAGCCCGCATCATCGGTTTCGTACCGTTCTGTTGGCTTAAATGCACTGTTTAGCTGACTACAACATTGTTTTTTTTTAAATGACAGGGTTCTAGAGGATGCTGAAAGGTCGCAACCTCTTACGCTCAACTTTAGCTCGAAGGTGCCTATAAGCCAAATTGTTATGAATCCCGCCTTCCGGGAAGCATCACGCGGGACTTCGAAGGTACTGGAGAATGTCTCTCTCTATCTGATCGCGCTTATATGCCCTTGCATTGTTTTAACGTGTATAACCGGGTTTTCGAAGACATTATTTAGTCGGTGGGTTATTGCGTTTGAAGTAATGTTATAGTGCTGGTCATATGACAGCTGTACTCTTAAGTAATTGATGCACTTATGGTGATCTCACACGTTCTGAGTACGGATTATTCACTGGTACTTTGTCTTCTTTCTCATACTGGCACAGTTGGCAGCGGGAGAAACATTGACACTGGAGGTGTCCGCTTCAGGCCTGATGGCTGCACTCAAAAAGAAAAATCCACCGGTATGAATCCTAAAAAATGCGATTTTGTAGTCTATTCTCTGTTCCCATTCCAGTTGCAAGTGATAGCATGCTGACACTGTTCAGATTTAGATACATATCAACAATCGTCGAGATGTACGCGTCTGATTTTCTATTTGTAATCAGCCATGCAAGTGGGGTATCTGCTCTCCTATCTCCTTACCGATCTCGTCTTCTCTGTGGCGTTGGTTTCATCTAATCACCTCGTCTCTTCGTTTTAGGCCCAGGGTATACAGATGGTAGGTAAAAGCTACCGGTTGACATTGATGACATATCAGTCTGTGTCGCAGAACGGTACAGACCTGGTTCCGCTCTTGGTGCATACACAGTGGGATTGCGCAGCTAACGAAACGAAAGTAGTATGTGATTACAAAATCAACTCCGAAAGCGTAGGAGCACCTGAGCTTGCATTGAGTGACGTGAAGATTGCTGTGCAAATGGCGGGTGATAAAGCGACCGGGTGCGATAGTCAGGCAGCCGATGCACATTGGGATGAAACTACTCAGGTACAACTTGTCGCTTGACTGCTTAGTGATTGTTGTTGGAAACACTGCGGGGCATAAACATTCTGGAGTTTGGCGGATGGTATATGTATAGATAGCGGTAAAGAGTCGATGACTATCCTGGAGTCCGTGCTCGTTCTGTACATCGCGAGAGATTACTCATTATTTACTGAGAGTTGTGAAAACTGCATTATCCTAAAAATACTTAACGTGTATTCGGGCGTAGTTCAATCTTAACAATTGATTTTTAATGCATGTATCTTTGTTTTCTAAAACAATCGATTCAAATACATATCTAGAAATTGGAATGGACTATCACGAAACTCGATAGAAGCATTAACACCGGTGGATCTATCACGGCGCACTTTTCAGTGGATGGCAAGTCCAAAAGGACAAAGACGATGGTCCGATTCCACGCGAACAGCTCAATTATTTCAGGTGCAGTGTTAGAGAATGCAGCGGAAGCCCCAGCCTATTTCAGACTCAGGTGGGTATCGCTGTCCAATGTCCAATCGTTTCAGTATTTTTCCTAAAAAAAATAAGTACATATCAGTGACATATTCAACTAGCGATCGAGGTTTAAAAGCGCACTCCGAGCAAGTTGTAGTGCTCAGTAGTGGCTCTCTTATCGATAGAATGCTTCGTTGCTTGCACGTTTGTTATATGAGCTATTTTAGAAAGCCATGGTTTGCAAAGTCTGGGGCAATTAATATATGTATACGTGAAATTGCAAACGCAGCGCTATAAACTTCGGTCATGAATATTTTGGAGTCTTGTGAGTTAGAAACGAGATTGGCAGTGTAGATTGTATTCCTCAGAGGCTATCAATTGTAAGTGATATTTTGTATCGTGTGCGATGTGAAAATTTGTAGAGAGCTGAGGATATATCCGACTATTGTGTGCTTAGACCCGGCTAAATGGCGTACATATAGAGCAATTGATGGAAGTTCGAGATTCATACATATTTGTATTTCAATTTTGTAGAATTGGACACCATGGTCACTTCAAGCATACTTTGCACGTGCACCTCAGGCGCATCCGAAAGCATCGTTGCAAAGTGTTCGTCATTGATATCTTGATCACTTGACTTCGCTTTTGGTGCTATCGTGTGTACGCTTATTTATTCCAGTTTGCTACGGAACGAAACCATGATCATTCCAAAGTAGTATTGCTATTTATCTCACCCTCTCATCTCGGCTACCTTCTCCTGTATACAGGAAAGTTATAAGGAAAACAACCGCCGGAAAGTACATTTCTGATTTCGCCAGTGAATCCGCCGATGGAACCGGTGCGCTCGTGTCAAAACTGCCCTCTGCACGTGTGAACTCACAGCGCAAAATACCTTTGCCGAAGGAGGTCCAGGGCGACACTCCAGCTGATGAACAAACGACACCACAAACGGTTATGTCAAAGGAGGAAGAGAGCAAACAACCGGATCACACACACACCGGTGAAGATCCACAACCGCCAGTGCAGGAACCATGGATGGCCCAACCAGGTGTCGTTGGCATGGACCCAACTGCAGCAGTCGCCGCAGCTGCACCCGCCACGAGGCCTTTCGATTTCATTTCCGCCGGGATCTCCAGCGCCTATGGGACACTGACGGGAGATACAGCTGACGCTAAGAGCATCACGCCAAACCAAAACGGAGATAGTGGCGAAGCTCCAGCTACAACTCAAAGCCAGCTGGCGTATGAAAGTATCGTTCCGAGGAAGTCATCTGTCCCACCCTCACACCCACCACCTCAACGGAATTCTCAGGACATTTTAGGGTCGCCGCCAGAGCTACCCCCGCCTCGGAAGAGCAGCAGGGGGGGTGTCAGCAATCCTTTCGGTGACAACTAGGAACTAGTAGATAAATACTGTCATATTTGCGTACATTAATGTTTCCAATGACAAACCTTTTTCCTTATCATACACATTAGTCGCTTCGTAGAGGTACCTAATATGACAGTATTAATGCCAATGAAGTATGTGCGCTAAAAAAATTATTCAGGCATTTATATTGGGTGGTAGGACCGACCTTAGCCCGACACAGGACACAGCTGAACAGGAAATCAACGAGTATGTGTTGATTTGGTAGACTTCATTACATAAGGTTTATTGTGCTTTTTAAATTTAGTAGATTCCATTGTATAGAGTATATTGTACATTTTTTGTTTAGTCGATTTCATTGCATTACAGAGTATATTGTACTTGTCTTGAGTAGATTTCGTTACATTGAGTATATTGTGCTTCTTATTTTTAGTCGATTTCATTACATTACATAGGATATATTGTACTTGTATCTAGTAGATTTCATTACATAGAATATTTAATAGATTTCATTACATAGAATATATTGTAATTCTTGTATTGTGTGGATTTCTTACATAGGGTATTATATACTTCGTGTATTTAGTAGATTCCATTACAAAGAATATATTGCACTTCTTTTACATATTTAGGCCTGTCTTGCTAACTTCAAGGATTTGGAAGAAATATTGGCATGAGAAAATATTGTTGTATATTTTTGGTATATTTCTTACAAAATATCGAGTTGAATATTGTAACGAAACATCAAAAAGAAAGCTTTGTGTTCAAAATTTCTTAAATATGTTTTGCATATTCAGTTGACAAATACGCTGCAACTGAGAATTTCCGACTTCTATTCATTAAGAATCGGGAAGCCCTATTTCTCCATTAGGTTGGCATAATATCGAATGTCCATTGGATCTCTATTTGGTATTTCATACTCATTTAGCGACCGACACGACTAAGAGTTCGGACCTATCAGTACCGAACTACGAAAGAATGACACATGGGGACAAGTGGCCAACCAGGAGGTAAATGTTATGAATGAAGAGGACAACTTATTGGATGAGGTGAGCGCCAAGGGAAGAAGGATGGACAATGTATGGTTGACACTAGTCCTGGTTAGTTACACCTGCCTCGTCAGGAGGCATGAGAGGAGTTCTCAGACAACAAGATGTACAACAAGTTCGAAGAAGATCCTGGAGGATCGGACAGGCTATCCGGGGATAGGATAGTTAGGATATAAGAGGGAATACCCAGGTGCCTCCGAGCAGTCAACTAGTGAACTCGGGGGCATACCTGATAAACTGAAGTTAACAAGCTTGTGCGTTATCATTTTATAAGTATATTGACCTCGACAGTTAGATGTTCCGAAATTGTTAGTCATAAAGTGAATATCTAACGCACACGAAAGTTAGCGCCAAATATTATTTTGACTGTTTTTGTTTATTTCGACTACCTGGTTCGATAACACCGGGTCGTGTGATAAAATCAAGTCAGGCGGTAAGGGGCTGAAACCGTGGAAGAATTTAGACGGTGGTATTCGTCGTCCTTGCTTTCATTGTTTAGTAAATGAGATGAGGCCAAGGCGACGAAAGTATATGAAATGATGCTGAGACCACAGGAGAAGACGTGTTCGGGTGCCGGTCAGTGTCTGGCTCTGCTGATGCGACAGGTAGGACCAGAAGTAGAGTACCGATTAAGTTCTAAGATCATCAGTAAGACCACGGTGACGCACGCGGAACAAAATACTACACGAACATTTGAGCCTTGCGCAAACATGTTCAACAAAGGCGATAGTATATAAGTGCAGGGATGGGCTACCAGGCTGAAGGGATACTTTTACTAACTTCATCACAGTGGAAGGACGTTAATTGATGTGCGTACGATTATTCTTCAGCTGTCAATGAAGCTGATCGAGGAGGGGAATCAGAGTTCTGCCCCGTCAACGTATAAGCCATGCTACGAGAATGCTCTATCGTTGGTAGCTGAACGAAAAGATAGTACGGTGAGTTCTAAGAGACTGTCAGATGCGAGTGTAAGCCTTATAAATGAGGATCGATTACGAGCAATGCGAGAGGGACGAGCGGGTACATCGACTGGTGCTTCTGGCTCTAAGGAAGGCGACACAGAGCTAAGCGAGTTAGCAAAGTAAAGAATTGCTGCGTTGGACGCACCACTAGAAAATGTAACGACTGGGACTCGACGTATTATGAAGTCATACAAATTGAGCGCACGGTCAGAGAAGTTGTCAAATGAGGAAATTCATCGAAGTATTCTAAACAACAGGTTTAATTTAGGGTACAGTTCATATAAGTCGTTGGTTTCCCTACTAAGCGAGCCACTTATGGAAGAACCAACTAATGGCGCTGTGCAAACACGCGGATGCAAGCTAGAACGGGTGATAGCAGAATTTGACAAATTAGTATTGTATATGTTCTCCACGTGCCTTGAAGAGAACGTAAGGAGCGCCTTCATCACTATCTATACGTCAGTAGGTGGTTATGCTGATTAGCATTTACACTCAGCATTAATTATGAAAGCGCGATGTACAAGACTGGGGTAAACGGGAAGGTTCAGCGCAGCCCAGTGGCTCACTCGGCAATCGAGACAAGAGCTACGGAGATAGAGCAAGTCGAACATGTCAATCAGAAGCGCGGTCGCGATCCAGAAGCGCTGGCGAATTTCAAGGTCCCTGTCGCCCACCTGCCAGGAGTGGGTCGGTTCCCCCACATAAAAGTGTCAACTGTGGGTGGGGATCACTACCGGTCAGAATGTTTCACATTAGAAAAGATAAGCCCCGGGCGTTGCGACTGTTGGAAGAACTACGGAGCTTGAGTGACTACTCGAAGGACGAAAAGTGTTTGATTCGGTTGGTCGTTATTATAATTTATACCGCGATTTACGGGTCATTCCCGTTAATGATATACACTAAGGTTGTCCAAGTGGATGGACTCGTGCAGCGGACGATTCCGAGAAAAATATTGAGGGCGTATGATGGGCCGCTCAAACAATCTCCAAACTATGGGGTGTATACGACGGTCCAGCTAGATATATTTCTTAGCCATACAGGACAACCATACACTTATACTGCATCTACGAGGTCGATATAGTACCACTAGACAAAGAGGCGATCCTCGGCTTTGTGGCGCAACGCCATACTCTTCTGCAGACGGTATAGGATCAACATATAAACCCACCAGGGTTTCGACCGACCACAACACTAGCAAGGGCTCAAGCCGCCACGTTAGTATACAGGACATCTGAGACAATTTAGAGCATGAAGATCATGCCCTTCCAAGAGAATGTAATTAAGGGATTCGAGTACGGTTTCACAATTTTCGATGCGACAGCCAAAGGTACTATTGTGTCTGCAAAAGAGCAGGCGAGTACGAACGATCACTGAATTTTCTTCGCGACCGGAAGGAAAAGCCGCGCACGCTTTCAAAAGATATATCAGGGTTCTGAATTTCAACGCGATGAGATGCGATTATCGCGCGCGGAACGTGTGATTCGGTAGTCGTGTACCCACAGTTTATTAGTGTCGTAATATTAGTCTCCAGTGTACCAGTCTCAGATTTCTGGTTAAAGGGAAAGATATCCTATCAGAGTGCATGTCACCCATAGTTTGGCTAGCAGTCTTGCGGCGGTAGCTGAGCACAAAGGATGCAAGGGTATCGTAGTGGGGTTGTGGGGGTACCGAGCTAAACGTAGCAAGTCGATTTATAGTTGACGCGATGTGAACGCGGGTCGTCGTGGCAGCATTTATTCTTCACCATGTTGCAAAAGCTCTGCTTCGAGGATTAAAGAGAATATTGGGATTCTCGGTTTGTATCTATATTTAGGAGATTTTTTTTTTGGTCTGGAACAATTCTTCAAATTTCAATACACAATGCCAAAAAAAGTGACAAATGAATTTTGATGAGATAGTATCACGCGACTCTCCGAAAAGACGAAACGTATAACTAGAGAGGATTCGCGAAAATGTTAGAGCTTAAGTTTGTAGACATTGCGTAAACTTTTAGGCTTAGTCATCGACCTTTAGACAACTACGGGTCTGATGGAAATAGTATAAATAGGGTAGTATAGTAGTTTGCAATCCTCAGACCTTTACACAAATGATTAGAAAAGGTTAGAGGAGTATTGCTAAGACTACTTGAATCGTAGGCTTTGACTTGAGCCGAGCCAAGAGCTATTAGTTGATACTACTGAGATTTTTTGTCTTAGAATTTGAGCAAGGATTAGGGCTTCTAGTGTACCCTTGTGGACCAATTTTTTTGGACTTATGACTTTTCGGGTTTGGACAAGGATTTGTGGGATCTTGGGATTGCCGGCCACGATCAAACCGGTATCAGGACAAGAAATTAGGGTCAGGAATCTCAAATAAACATTAAAAAAGCGCTCAATAACCAACCGAGGTTAAAAAATGAATACAACTAATGAGGAAGGAAAAAAATCGGGGCTGGACTTGGGCCTTGGAGATTTGTCTTTAAACAACCAAATAGTGAAAGATGCCTCTTTTTGTGACAAAAAAAAAAAAGCTTTTTCTGCTCAATATCAGTCAATAATAGGCAATTTTGTTGTACGTTATAGTTAAAAGTAATGTACAAAGTGGTGAAAACCCCTCGTTTATTTTATGGTTGATTATACGTGTTTTTGAACGCAACATTAACTGTCATTTTCAAGTCTGTATACCTTACTATTTATACCATTTGCGCACACCTCCTGCCTATCCAACCGGCAATTTGTACCCAATTGACCTCCCCACGTCTTGGTATGAATCTCCTGCGTACACACAGCATGTTCACATGCTTCTTCAGAACACTACGTGTGCCAAGATACATTTCATATATACATTCATTAGTACCTCATCACGATCCAGTCATTCAATCCCTTACCTCATTTAGGCTAACGATATGCTCTGTTCATACGCTGTGCACATGTCATAGCACCACCTTGACTGTGCCTTCAAGCATTTCATCACTCTAGTTAATATCAAGTGTGACTGCTACTGTTACTACATAAATCTCCACATATTGTCTCCCAATTATTGTCTGACACTGTTGTCAAAATATTTGATATTACTGACAATAACTCAACCTGTCAATTATAGCCCACAAATTGACATCTTTCCAAACCTGTCACCTTGGAAAAGCAAACCTTAGGAGGTTATACAGATAGTTTACTTTCAGTAAAACTCTGGAGTAGCCATACAACCAAGAGTACGGGCCAGCGCCCTACTCGCCCCTCGATAGAGGGCCATACCAGTCGCCCCTCTCTTGAAACGAGCCCCTGCCCGTACTTCAGCAGCGTCTACGGTACGTATAACACACACAATACACACAGGACTAAATAGGTGCACGTTTTCTCAATCCAGCTGTAAAATACGTGTGCACGAATACAAAAAAAATTGGGTGTAAAGCTAGTACCAGTCGACAACACAGTGAAATGGCTACCAATAGCAAACAAGTTGACAAAGAACCAATCTTAAAAGAGGAAATACTCTAAATATACATGGCCTACATGGGAAAGCCACTAAATGTACATACAGATTTACGAGTACGTTTTCTAATTGCCCAATTAAAATTGCTAAATGTGAATTTCAATTCCTTTCTCAAACTTTTCAAACAAAAAATTTATAAGTACATTTAGAGACTTTTTTATGTACATTTAGTGACTTTCCAGTGCTGTAATTTTTTTTGATGACGCAAAAAAATAAAAAATGATTTTTCTATTTTTATCAGGTTCAAAATGCCGGCGAGTGTGCCAACTGACAACAGACTCACACATCTGCAAAATCTTTGTATAACAAAAATAAAAATACATGCTATGTATGTAAAAGTCCAAGAAATGCACACAGCTTCAGCACTAGAAATCATGTTCTGTACTTTATCTAACGATACGCTTTTATTTATTTGCTACAGGGATGAGTCACACGATCTGAGAAGAATGCCTGTTGAATTCAGTGAGAGCATAACGACAGCAAACGATCTGAGAAGAATGCCTGTTGAATTCAGTGAGAGCATATCGACAGCAAGTTGTATCATTTCGAAGTGTAGATTAAACATGTGAATATGAAGGTAAGTGTTTGTGTGTGTGTGTGTGGATGTCTTTGTGTATGTGTATATGTGTGTCGATGTCCTTGTGTATGTGTGTGTGTGTGTGTGTGTGTGTGTGTGTGTGTGTGTGTGTGTGTGTGTGTGTGTGTGTGTGTGTGTATGTGTGCGTGTGTGTATGTGTGTGTTTGTGTGTGTGTTTGTGCGTGCATGTGTGTGTGTGAGTGCGTAATATATATATATATATATATATATATAGAACAACGTCGCTAAATGTACATTGAAAATGCGGAAAAGTCACTAAATGTACATTCACCCTTATTCTCGATGAAAATGTTCTGAAGTATGGATCAAATATGTACAAATGTACATTTAGTGTCAATTCCAATTTTTTTATGTATATTTAGTGACTTTATCGTGCAAAATTTGCTTAAATTTAAATTAACGAGCCTTCGGCTATATCCATTTTTACGAATATATGTGTTGAGGGGGGGGAGAGAGAGGTGTTGATATATGCTGCTTCATTCAAGCTTATCTCACTCCCTGGTTTGCAACTCACGTGGTCTGTGATGCTCTTGTACAGGAATATACGAGAATAGTGTTTCGGAAATCCATTTTCTAATCTGTTGTCATGTTGGACGTTTGTGACATATTCGTGCGAAGACAATACCTCCAAATCATGCACAAGTTGTGGACTTTCTGATACTGCTCTAGCATAGGCACAAAGCAAAACCCCACAGCTAGAACTGTCGTGTTGGTTTATACCGCCTACTTTTAGGCTGTATGTAACATCATCTGGGAGGTAACGTTTCATCCATCGTACTATATAATCGAATTGTTCGTCAGCTCTAACAGGATTTGGCATACCATCTAAAATAGTAACTGTAGCGTTAGTTGTGTACAATGTAACAATCGCCAAGTTCCAATGTGTGTTGCTATGATTCCATGGGATCAATACAGAAATCCTTTCGGATACCTGTGGTGGTCCCTTAAGTCGTAAGCTTTCTGCCCTACGATACTTGTATAAGTCCCTCATCCATACTCTGTGTGCATCAGCATCACAGAAACGAACAGCCAGAGAGGGTAATTGAGATAAATAGTAGAATACCCCGGATATAAGCGAGCCTTTGATCCACTCCCCTGGTTTGCAGCATTGTACTACAATGTTCTCCTGCAAGATCCAGCCGCCGAAATAAAATGACTTTGACTCTGCAACAGTACTTTTCACTACATTGGTATCTACGTTGATTATCCCATTTCGCTTCTTTTCTACATGTTCACTCTTTCCACTGCTTATCGTAGAAGGCGGCGCTCTCTTTCTCAACAACGTAGAGCAATACAACTTGTTTTTGCTGGTCTTTAACACTCTAGACTTGCCAAGCGTCTTACATTGTTTGGCTGCTAGGCGTGCATTGCGGTTTGCAGCTAGTTTTTCCCTCATTGGTGCACCCGATGCATGGATTTCGGCCTGATATATATATATATATATATATATATATATATATATATATATATATATATATATATATATATATATATATATATATATATATATATATATATATATATATATATATATATAAAACTAACTTTTCATGCTCTATACGATATTTAGTTGTACATAAATTAAACGAGTTACATGCTCTGCAGGCGGCCTATATCTACAAGGGGAGCAGCACATCTGTCCGAAATTTTGATCCCGTGGAATATAGAGAACAGATAATGTATCGCTACAGATACTATATTAGATAGTATGCCAACTTCTACTAGAGCTGATTTATATAGTATGATGGAAATACAATTCTCATATGGTCTTGTAAAAGAGCATCATCGACCACGTGAGTTACGCACTAGGCAGTGAGATAAGCTTGAATGAAGTAGCATATACAAACAATAAATAATAACAGACAGTATAACCTCTCAACAAATTTATTCGTCAAAAATTGATATAGCCGAAGGCTCTTTAATTTAATTTTAAACAAATTTTTGCACGATAAAGTCACAAAATGAACATAAAAAATTTGGAATTGTCGCTAAATGTACATTTGTACATATTTGATCCATATTTCAGTACGCTTTCATCGAGAAAAAGGGTGAATGTACATTTAGTGACTTTTCCACATTGTGGTCAGAATACAAGTACTTAGATTTATTTGATTAGTTTAGGTTTATTACAAGTTTTACAGTTTATCAGAATAATTTGATAAACTGGGTTTTAGGTTTTGCTGGTTTTACAGCACATGACTAATGACTCATTTAAGAGTCAGTCATTTTAGGATTACTGTTTATAATTACTAATAAATGAACAACGTCCCCTCCTGAGGAGGGAGAACGTTGAGATACAGTTATCTCGCGTATACTTACTACATTTTTAACTTACCATAGAAGTTGTTAGTTTATTAGTAATTACAGAGAAAGCTACAGAATATGAATTAGTCAGTAGCTGGCACATATTTTTTTGTTATAAGTATAACAATTGAAAGACAATGCGAACAGAGAATGTCGCATCAAAATGAACGATTTAGATTATCCGGTCGTTGGATTAACGACATGTGGACGACGAGGATGAAGAAAGAATCTACTAATACGAGTGAAACCGAAGAGCGAACATTTCAATCAAGTAGAACATTAGCCAGGGTCAACAAGGAAGGTCTCACAACGATCAAATGACGAAATCAGACAATCAGCCAGAATCCACAGATAAGTAGTCATGTGTGAGCACAGGTAGGAAGGTTGTTTTCAGTGTGAGACAAGTACAAATTGAATTGCAAGCTAATGAACTTAAATTGTATTTAAGAAGTTGTTAGAAGAAAGTTCTTTAGGATCCACAGTAGTGTAGTAGAGATGGGAGATGTACATGGTTAGTACCGACTCGGTTAGTACGATGACGCAAAGAATCAGCGGCATACTAGATTATTTTACAAAAGTTTTAAGAATGGGAAAGGTAAAAGACACAACGATAAATAGATATTAGACAACACGTCAAAAGACTACATAGCGGGTGTAAATTTTTCAACTCTGTGAAAGTTCTCTTTATTTACTTTTGTATTCCGTATTTATACTATTTTTCGTCAAAATTGAACGGCCCTTTCGGCTCGAAAATTTCCTTTGCCAAAGAAATTCCAACGGACGTGCGCGATCTATTTTTTAGATTCCATCTCTAAAAATACAAAACACAATTTCTTCAAATACACTTAAACTTCCATGACTCATAACTCAATGAATATTCACTCAAACAACTTGAATAAGGTGTCATATGAAAGGGAAACCCATTTCCTATCAAATGACACCTGTAACAAAATTATACATTTAATAGGTCAAACACAATCGGTCTACGAAATACATTCGTAAACACAACATACAAAAAACATCGTTAGATAATCGGTTCCTCGATGGACTAGGTCTGAGTCCAACACTTAAACATCATTCACCTTTGACAATATGATTTTTCTACACTCCCCATGGACGCAAGACATAGTCATCGGACATCATTCGATATGTATCTCCCCCACAAACTAGCCACAACGACAAAGAGATGTAGACACGACAGCACATCGGTAGCAGCGGCGTTTCATCATATGACTTCGGTGCTTCACGAAAGCAACCTTAGGCAATGCCTTGGTCAAGGCATCAGCAACCATCAACTCAGACCGGCAGTCCTCCAATGAGATGATTTTCTTTTGCGCTTAACTCTCGCACATAATGATATTTGATATCAATATGCTTACTGCGCTTGGTGGTCAATTCCTCAGCCATCTTCTTAGCAGTCTGATTGTCCTTGTAACAAACTACAGATTGATCAGAGGCTCGTCCTAGCTCAGATAGCAAATTCAAAGCAGTTTTACGTCACGGCAAGACTCTGCAAGACTGACATACTCTGCCTCAGAAGTACTTAGGGTGACAAGTGTCTGACGGCGCCCCCCCCCAGTAGACTGGGGCATTTGTGATGAATACCAGATAGCCAGAACGAGATCGCTTGTCTTTCTCGCCCCCATAGCTTGCATCGGCATACGCACAAAAGTTTCAAGTCGTTCCCGGCTTCATAGAAGATTCCCCAGTGTTTGGTAGCCTCCAAGTATCCGCACAGATTTCTTGCGGCAGCCTCTCTCCCTTAGTCGGCTGGTCAAGGTATCGGCTCAGTGAACTTGTCGCAAAAGCAATATCAGGACGCGTACCCACAGCTGCAAACATAAGGGAACCTATGATACCACGGTAGTCTGAATCCTGCACCAATGTACCAGGCCGATTCACGTCGAAAGATGTACTCATAGGTGTACTGACCCTTTTCAATGGTCCATACTTCTGCGCTAGCTTCTCAATATATGCCGGCTGCGAGATGAAAATTCCTCTTTCAGACATATCAATTTTCCATCCAATGAAAAACCGTGGAGACCCCATCGACTTGACGTCGAACTCTGTCTCGATCTTCTTCAATATCTTCTCCCCATTCGACGTGAAGTCGAAAATATCAAACCGTCATCAACATAAAGTACCAGAAAGCAGTTCTTCCGAATAAAGAGACAAGGGTCCGTAAGACTTGGCCGGAATCCAACATCATTAACGAGGAAATCTCTGAAGCGCACAAACCAACATAATCCGGCTTGCTTGAGTCCATAGATACTCTTCTTCAGCTCGCAAATAGCACCCTCCTTAATCAACTGGTGATCCTCATCACTTAGTAAATCATCAACTATTTCAACGAAACCAGTGGGGATCTCCGAGCAGACGTACTCTTCCAAATTACCATGCAAAATGCAGTTTTGACATCGAACTGCAATACATCCAAGTTCTCAGATGCAGCGATAGCCAAACATGCACGCACAGTCTCTTTTGTGACTACTGGTGACGATGTCTCCACATAATCTCGACCATACTGTTGTGCAAATCCCTTCGCACATAGGCGGGCTTTATGTCGTATCACTGCGCCGCTTTCATCACGCTTGAGAGTGAGAACCCACTTGAGTCCCAGAGGCTTTGTCCGGGCCTTGCAGCCCTGCTGAAGTTTCCAAACCTTCATCTTCAGCATTGAACGTAGCTCGTCTCTCATGGCTGCGCGGAAGTGCTTCTCATCAGCAGACCCAGTCAAGTCTTTGAAGGACAATTCATCATCGGCCAGAAATCCAAAGTTAGATTCTTCATGATCTCGTTTACGATCTCGTCGAAGTTTCGAAGTTTGTCGAGGTGGGGTTCCACTTGATTGACGTTCACGTTTTCTCTCCGAGTCCAAGTCCGTACGAGCCTTAGAGCTGATCCGCGGGGACATCATGTCATTGGCTCGGTCGCGTGTACGATCTACGCGGGTTTTCAATCGCCTGCCACCTCTCGTAGGTGTCTGCTTACCAGGCAAATCACGTTTCTGGTGATTGAGTGGGCGGCGAGCATAACCAGGATGCTCACCGGGTCCTGATTCATCACCTCCATCAGTAGATGATTCATCCATAGTGACATCATCGTCGGCGGCATCATCCATGGGACCATCTCCATCACTATCCGTATCTGATTCTGACGCTGAAGTATCCTTGTTGCCATCACTTGCTCCTACTTCATCGTCAATACTATCATCTTCACCCTCGGAATTATTGGCTTTGACCCTTTCAACGTGACTGGCAATCGTGGGCTCAAGGCGATAATCTCGACTATTCACAACACGCTTTGTCTCTAGGTTGTAAATTCGCATACTGCCGCCAACAGTATTAAGGCTAGGACCTAGTAAAATACCTTCCTGACCCTTCTTGCCGAATTTCTTGTTATGTTTTCCGGTCAAGAAATATACTTTCGCACCAAAAAAGAATTGTTGTCTGCGACAAATCAGGTTTAACTCCTGACCATAGTTCCGCCCGCGACTTAGCACCACCTCGTTGTGGCATTACGTTGATCAACCAACAAGCATAGGTAACCGCTTCAAGCCAAAACTCATCGCTCAGTCCAGCCTGCAGTAGAAGAACCCGGGCCATCTCGATTAGGGTTCGATGTGCACGCTCACATCTTCCATTATGTTCAGGAGTACGTGCTGCCGTCAAACTCTGCTTTATGCCTCTTGCTGATAGCATAGACTTCCAAGTCTCGTTGACAAACTCGCCCCTCTATCACTATGAGCCTTCTTCGGGAATCGCTTCAACACTGCAAATTCAGTGTCCAGCAAGTGACGCATTGCAGCAGTCGCATCACTCTTTTGCTTCAGGCCCAAACACCACTAGTGGTCCGTTGCATCGTCAAGAACCTGGAGACCGAATTGTTTTCCAGTGAGTGACGGTGTCTTCGAGGTCTCGAAGATATCTACGTACAGCTTCGATCCCGGAACTTCTAGAACCACAGATTTACGTTTACCCTTCGACCCGACCAACTTGCGAGTAATTCTGGCCCGTGTCATCTTGCCCTGCACGCAAGCTCTACAGAAGGGAAGCTTCTCACCCCAACGTCTGGCAACTTTCTCCATTCCTGCGCAAACCATTGTCTCTTTCATCAGTTCCAAGCTTACATGGCCAAGTCTATGATGCCACATGAGCATATCTGCTTCACCATCATCGGATGCCACAAGGGCCTTATCTTCATCGATAATCTTTGTACCCAAATGTGCTCGGTTGACGGGCGACTTCAGATCCTTCAGGGAAACGATGTATAGCCCTTGTCTAACCGTTGCTTTCACCAAACCACCCTGCGGATCAAATAATGTGCAGTCGTTCTTCTCGCACGTCGCCTTCCAGCCGTTCTTAACAAGCTGTCGTACGGATAAAAGTTGAACACCCACCTTAGGAATGAGAAGAGCTAAACCAGTCTCAGGACAGCCGCGCAACTCTCCCTCACCATCTGCTTGCAGTTTAGTGTTGCCAAGCCCGGTCAATCGCTTGTTAGATTGTCTCACTGCAGACAGAGCATCCTCCAATACAACAACATGCTTGCTGGCACCTGTGTCAACCACAAGCTCGTTAGCAGATAAGACCAGATCACCCACGCCCAGCAATGCAAACGCCGAATGTTCGCTGATTGTGTTATCCAATTCAGCTTCAGCGATTGAGGTGACGGATCCATCCACGAGTAGATCATCCTCGGCAAAGGTGTCATCATCGTCGAGTGTAGTACAGTTATCTTCATCTGTAGCTGAGATAAAGCCACCCTGAACTTCATAATCCGATGAAAAAAACCTCCAGATAGCAACCCGGGTGGAGCATCCAATTCATCATCAAATTTGCTCTCGGCATCGGAAGAATCAGAATCGGTGGAATCACACATCAAGGCCGGCATACCATCATCACTGTCAGAATCTCCGTCATCACCGATCGCCATCAATCCAAATCCGAAATAGCCATTGTCATCATCATTCTCATCGTCGAGATCTGGGCAGTCTCGTTTGATATGCCCTGGTTTCTTGCAATTCAAACACGCCATCTTACCACGACAATTAGCCCGAGTATGCCCGGGCTTAAGGCACTTGAAACAAATAAGCTCCCGGCCATCTCTACTACCAAAGTCACCTCTTGGTCGGTCGAAACCACCTCCTCGTCGACCCTTCTGGGCTTGGTGGTTACCCTTGTGTTATCGTCCATTAGCATAAAGACCGATATCTTCGTCGTCGTTGTCATCATCGTAGACACCGAGTCCAGTCTCAAACACAATGGCGGCTTCCTTCACTTGCTCATAGCTGAATCGATTTTCGTTTGCAAACTTCGCATTCAAGTCAATCTTCAGCGGCGCAAACTGACGTGGAAGGCCCTTCATGAAGGATATGCGTTTCCGAATGTTAGTCAACTCATCCCCCCCCTGACCTGCAAGCTGGCCAAATAGAATCTCACATCGGTCGGCGAGTTCAGCAACATTTTCTCCATCGTTCATCTTCATCCTATCTAACTTCTGAGTCAACGCGTCCAGATTGGCTTCCGTCTGGCGGTTCATTGCGGTAGCGATCTGGGCCAAGGCAACTGCAGGGTTATCAGTGTTACGGACGTATCCAAGACAACAGTCTTCAACGCTCTGGACAATCATGGAGTAGGCAATCTCCCTCTCACGGTCTGTAGCGGCATTGAAGACGGCCTTTTCCTTCAGCTTAGCTTCCATCTTCAACTTCCAGTTCGGGTAGCCGGTAGCATCCTTCAGTTTGGGCTCCACGTACTTCATCCTCTCGGTTTGGTGATCAGTGGTCTCTCTTTCTCTCTCAAATCAGCGCTCTCTAGCTCTCTCTCTCTCTCAAATCAGCGTTCTCTAGCTCTCTCTCTCTCTCTCTCTCTCTCTTAGGCACTCGAGTCCTTGGTCTCCAAAATTTCAAGCTTTTAGTCCCGTCCGCTGCTTCCATGTGAATTTTTTCAACTCTGTGAAAGTGCTCTTTATTTACTTCCATGTGAATTTTTCAACTCTGTGAAAGTGCTCTTTATTTACTTCCATGTGAATTTTTCAACTCTGTGAAAGTGCTCTTTATTTACTTTTGTATTCCGTATTTATACTATTTTTCGTCAAAATTGAACGGCCCTTTCGGCTCGAAAATTTCCTTTGCCAAAGAAATTCCAACGGACGTGCGCGATCTATTTTTTAGATTCCATCTCTAAAAATACAAACACAATTTCTTCAAATACACTTAAACTTCCAAGACTCATAACTCAATGAATATTCACTCAAACAACTTGAATAATGTGTCATATGAAAGGGAAACCCATTTCCTATCAAATGACACCTGTAACAAAATTATACATTTAATAGGTCAAACACAATCGGCCTACGAAATACATTCGTAAACACAACATACAATAACATCGTTAGATAATCGGTTCCTCGATGGACTAGGTCTGAGTCCAACACTTAAACATCATTATTCACCTTTGACAATATGATTTTTCTACAGATTAACAGTCGTTGGTGTCGTTCGTTCCGCAATCACCAAATCCGTCAACCACTTCTTCACTTGTTCATCCACATAGGGGAGCCATCGATCGGATACGAAGTTACGCGTCGATCTCCGCATCTGCAACGCTTGTTCATGGGTTACTGGGATGGTTACCTCACTCCTCACTCCCTTCCAGACGACAGCGCGCGTTGTCGGCAATTTCCGCATTGGCTTCCAAATCCTGTGCCAACCGTTGGCGTACATCGACGGGTTCCGTCGTGTTAGGTGCTTGTCGGCGTGGTATGGGTTCGAGGAGCTTATCTAGTTCTGTGGGGTCTATTGGTGCAAGTGGCGATTGGATACCGCCTATGTATAGGCCCAAGCCTTTCAACATATCTTGCCCCACTACGACATCTATACCCGTCGGCAAGTTCATCAATTCTAATGAACCGTCGATAATTCTGGTGCCGTAGCTTATAGGTACCACTTCCGTCGTCCCCAGTCGAGGAGTTCGCACCGCCTTGTCAGCTAAATATATAAATGACCCAGGTGGTGCCGGAGTTATTGGTCGGCCAAGGAGGTCTGCGGATGTCTGTGAGATACAACTTCTATTTGCTCCCGTGTCTATCAAGGCTTTGAACGTTCGTCCGTTGATTTGTACTTGAATATAGACTCGGTTGTCTGACGTCAGCAATGGGTCTTGTATTGCCATCACTGCTCCAATCGTGGTAACAAATATGAAGCTCCTATCCGAGTCAGACACCCTTACGATCGGCTACCGACTCCCACGTCTCATAGGTGTGGTTTGGTGTTGACGTCATCTGCTCGAAGACTTCGTAAAGAATCGTGTTGATATGAATCTCTGTAGCTTCCGATGGTGGAGCCAAGTCTTCGTCCTGTGTAATCGCATTCACCTGTACTTGAGGCGTCGGATGTATTGTGACTACGTCTCTAGTCTGGGATGTATTCTGCCCCTGTCCTGCGGTTGACGTTGTGGACGGTCTGTGTACCGATTGTACGTCCCTCAAAGGACGGTTGTTGTCGTATAGCCTTGCCCGACCCTCCGAACTCACCGCTTGCGACGCCCTGAAATGATGACACCGTGGGATGTGCCTACCACCTGGTGGCGCCTGTGCCCCTGGCACCCCGCACAAGTCGTTGGTACCGTAGGTTGGGGCAGTTGAGTCCAATTCTGCGTTTGTCGTCTACTCGTCTGTAGGTTGGGAGGGCTATTGGTGTGGTCGCGACTTCCATTGGTCGTCTGGCCCTCGCGGTTGTTGCGACCCTGGAAACGTGCTGTCGTACGTTGCTGTGCATCCTGAATGTCAGGGCTCAACAGCTGTATAAGCTCGTGTGTCTCCATCAGTTGCCATTTGGGATGCAACTGTAGAGTACGTTCATACGTACGGCCGTTGAGAGCTTCTTCTAACAGTTGTACAATGCAGTGGTTCACTAAATTCTGTTGGAAGTCGGCATCTGTCTGGCACCGTTCACGTGCCCTCCTGTGGTTCTCCATGAGCTGTGTCATTTGTTCCATAAGAGGAGTGTGTATGTTCCGACTTTGGCCCTTGGCTAACTTGCGAAACGCGGGATCGACAGTGGCTTGTGTTTCGTGCGAACAGATCTGTTCGATCTGTAGCTGAGGTGTGCATGTCTTCAACCGTTCAGAGTTGTCGCGGATGTAGTCCAGCGTTGACTTCTCCGCCTTGAAGTAAGATAGTACCTTATGAAACCATGTAAGGTTCCAACTCTCGTCCAGCCCTGCGATTTGTGCGTTCTTGAACGCCTCGAGGAGAGCCCCCTTGTGTCCCGTTCTATAATATCATGTAGGTAGTATCTGTTCGACGGCCAATCAGGCCACGTACGTGGTGAAGGTACGGGACGCTTCTCTACCGGTCGGGACTCTAATGTAGCTCGAAGTGTCTCAATCACGCCCCGAAGAGCTTCAGCTCGAGCCGTGTTATTCTCCTCGATTGCTTGCCATAGCTCGTCACTTAAGTGTAGTATCCGTGCGTGTAGCGCCTGTCGCCTTTTTTCGATACTAGCCGGTGTGGGCGGAGGCACTGTTGTCTCCTTCTCTTGTCGTTTAGGTGTCTGTACATATTCACTGGGCGCTTCTTTCTCGCCCCACTGACGTTGCTGTTGTTGGCGCAGGTGCGTACTTAATCGGTCCTGTCTATTCTTCACCGCCTGCTTACCTTGAGGATTCTGTCTGGCTAATACTTGTTCATGTGCGAACTCTTGAAAAGTTGGTGTGTTCTCACTGGCAGACAGAGTATCATCCTCCTCGGTTGAACTGTCCTCTGACCCTGGTGATTTGTACCCGAGTCCATAAAACGGACGCTCACAGCCTTGAATTCGGAAGGTAGGGTTGTCTTCGTCCTCTGGTACTGCCTGTACCCGTTCATGTGCGTCAGAAGAACTCTCCCTTAGCGGCCGGCCCTATTGTAGTTCGTCCGGCGTTTATGCGCTGTAACCTCTGTTCGTATTTTTTCAAAGAGAGACTGCTGTTGTGTCATCAGCTCCGTGAGTTTCTGAGCTGACGATTGTTCCCGTGCCGTTTCCTTGTTGTTGTTGGGAAATAAGGCCCCTGGAGTATCCAGAGACGAACAAGGGGATAGCCCTTCACTGGCTACCTCTGTTCACCAATTAAAGTCTGACTACTGTCCGCACGCAGGTCGGGTACTTCCTTGGTCTCACTCTCGAATATGACATCCTCGTCAGATTGTGCAGGTCCATTTTTGTTTGGTGTTGGTGGCTGCTTGTCGTCCGCGGAAATATTGTGTGGAGCCCCAAGATGTGTCTGTTGTTGCCCCTCCAGAGCCTGACCTGAGTGCGGAGCGGAGCGTTCCGTATGGGACTGACGACGTTTAGTTCCACGTCGGTCGATATCATCTTCCTTGTGGCGCTTAGGATTCAAGAGTTGCTGTCTACGACTTTGGCGGGGTAGGACATGGTTGGTGAGTTGTTTGTCAATGGAGAACTAGAAATGTGTGCGAATGAACTGATAGAGTACTGAATATAAATATCCATTTTCTATTAAATTTCATCCTACAAACACATAAGGTCTCGACATCGATCTCCGAGGAGCTCGTGGGTTCTCTCGTGACTGTTTCATTCCCTACACTCACATGAGTAGTGTGGATAGTCTATCTACTCTAACACTACCAGCTGTCTTACTCTTCATCCCACAATAACATATGGTTGAGTGCCTCATTAGTCGGAGCCACTTCTTGTTCTACTCCTCGCCAGCTCTTGCTCCGGCCTAATGACGGCCTATTCGCAGGACCCTGTTGGGAACTTCCCTCATCGCTCCTCTTTTTACTCTTCTTACCCGTGATGTCCTTGTCATGTGCTGTTGCGGTTGTTGGAATATGCTTCTCGATCTAAGAACGATTGCTCGTTATTGCACTCCTAAACTAAGCTGCCGTCAACCACAACTTCTGTGCATACTGTTGATCCTCTCCGTTGACCTGATTTATCTGGAAGTTCTAGTGATTTGAGTGTGTTCGCATATCATTTTCACAATTTAACCTTGCATTTACTTGCATCGTTCGTGTTATGTGCGCCCCCACCCTTATATGCTCCTAATAACTCACAGGTGCTTACTTGTATCTCTGCATGCTTCCTAATATCCCTTCTGTCGATCTAATTTATCTAATTCACCCTATATGCAATACTGATCGTAGTTGGCTTCACCTAAATAGTTATTTCTTCTTTACTTTGTCGGTATTTATCGTAGCCAGATCTTAAGTAAACTTTTCTAGATAAACACACCGGTCTATTCGTTTATAAGTCATAATCCCAATAAATAACCCTTTTAGAATCCTGACTCCTACTTGGTTGTGTATATAGATGCCATTAGATGCACATGTCTTGCCATTCCATTTCCTAATACTTAAGTCATTGATCTGCTCTGTCGTTCTGAGGACCCGCTGTAGAAAAATCATATTGTCAAAGGTGAATGATGTTTAAGTGTTGGGCTCAGACCTAGTCCATCGAGGAACCGATTATCTAACGATGTTTTTGTATGTTGTGTTTACAAATGTATTTCGTAGGCCGATTGTGTTTGACCTATTAAATGTATAATTTTGTTACAGGTGTCATTTGATAGGAAATGGGTTTCCCTTTCATATGACACCTTATTCAAGTTGTTTGAGTGAATATTCATTGAGTTATGAGTCTTGGAAGTTTAAGTGTATTTGAAGAAATTGTGTTTGTATTTTTAGAGATGGAATCTAAAATAGATCGCATGTGCCGTTGGAATTTCTTTGGCAAAGGAAATTTTCGAGCCGAAAGGGCCGTTCAATTTTGACGAAAAAAAATATAAAATACTGAATACAAAAGTAAATAAAGAGTAGCACTTTCACAGAGTTGAAAAATTCACATGGAAGTAAATAAAGAGCACTTTCACAGAGTTGAAAAATTCACATGGAAGTAAATAAAGAGCACTTTCACAGAGTTGAAAAAAAATTCACATGGAAGCAGCGGACTCTTAAAAGCTTGAAATTTTTTGGAGACCAAGGACTCTCGAGTGCCTAAGAGAGAGAGAGAGAGAGAGAGAGAGCTAGAGAACGCTGATTTGAGAGAGAGAGAGAGAGCTAGAGAGCGCTGATTTGAGAGAGAAAAAGAGAGACCACTGATCACCAAACCGAGAGGATGAAGTACGTGGAGCCCAAACTGAAGGATGCTACCGGCTACCCGAACTGGAAGTTGAAGATGGAAGCTAAGCTGAAGGAAAAGCCGTCTTCAATGCCGCTACAGACCGTGAGAGGGAGATTGCCTACTCCATGATTGTCCAGAGCGTTGAAGACTGTTGTCTTGGATACGTCCGTAACACTGATAACCCTGCAGTTGCCTTGGCCCAGATCGCTACCGCAATGAACCGCCAGACGGAAGCCAATCTGGACGCGTTGACTCAGAAGTTAGATAGGATGAAGATGAACGATGGAGAAAATGTTGCTGAACTCGCCGACCGATGTGAGATTCTATTTGGCCAGCTTGCAGGTCAGGGGGATGAGTTGACTAACATTCGGAAACGCATATCCTTCATGAAGGGCCTTCCACGTCAGTTTGCGCCGCTGAAGATTGACTTGAATGCGAAGTTTGCAAACGAAAATCGATTCAGCTATGAGCAAGTGAAGGAAGCCGCCATTGTGTTTGAGACTGGACTCGGTGTCTACGATGATGACAACGACGACGAAGATATCGGTCTTTATGCTAATGGACGATAACACAAGGGTAACCACCAAGCCCAGAAGGGTCGACGAGGAGGTGGTTTCGACCGACCAAGAGGTGACTTTGGTAGTAGAGATGGCCGGGAGCTTATTTGTTTCAGTGTGCCTTAAGCCCGGGCATACTCGGGCTAATTGTCGTGGTAAGATGGCGTGTTTGAATTGCAAGAAACCAGGGCATATCAAACGAGACTGCCCAGATCTCGACGATGAGAATGATGATGACAATGGCTATTTCGGATTTGGATTGATGGCGATCGGTGATGACGGAGATTCTGACAGTGATGATGGTATGCCGGCCTTGATGTGTGATTCCACCGATTCTGATTCTTCCGATGCCGAGAGCAAATTTGATGATGAATTGGATGCTCCACCCGGGTTGCTATCTTGAGGTTTTTTCATCGGATTATGAAGTTCAGGGTGGCTTTATCTCAGCTACAGATGAAGATAACTGTACTACACTCGACGATGATGACACCTTTGCCGAGGATGATCTACTCGTGGATGGATCCGTCACCTCAATCGCTGAAGCTGAATTGGAGAACACAATCAGCGAACATTCGGCGTTTGCATTGCTGGGCGTGGATGATCTGGTCTTATCTGCTAACGAGCTTGTGGTTGACACAGGTGCCAGCAAGCATGTTGTTGTATTGGAGGATGCTCTGTCTGCAGTGAGACCCTCTAACAAGCGATTGACCGGGCTTGGCAACAGTAAACTGCATGCAGATGGTGAGGGAGAGTTGCGCGGCTGTCCTGAGACTGGTTTAGCTCTTCTCATTCCTAAGGCGGGTGTTCAACTTTTATCCGTACGACAGCTTGTTAAGAACGTCTGGAAGGCGACGTGCGAGAAGAACGACTGCACATTATTTGATCCGCAGGGTGGTTTGGTGAAAGCAACGGTTAGACAAGGGCTATACATCGTTTCCCTGAAGGATCTGAAGTCGCCCGTCAACCGAGCACATTCGGGTACAAAGATTATCGATGAAGATAAGGCCCTTGTGGCATCCGATGATGGTGAAGCAGATATGCTCATGTGGCATCATAGACTTGGCCATGTAAGCTTGGAACTGATGAAAGAGACAATGGTTTGCGCAGGAATGGAGAAAGTTGCCAGACGTTGGGGTGAGAAGCTTCCCTTCTGTAGAGCTTGCGTGCAGGGCAAGATGACACGGGCCAGAATTACTCGCAAGTTGGTCGGGTCGAAGGGTAAACGTAAATCTGTGGTTCTAGAAGTTCCGGGATCGAAGCTGTACGTAGATATCTTCGAGACCTCGAAGACACCGTCACTCACTGGAAAACAATTCGGTCTCCAGGTTCTTGACGATGCAACGGACCACTACTGGTGTTTGGGCCTGAAGCAAAAGAGTGATGCGACTGCTGCAATGCGTCACTTGCTGGACACTGAATTTGCAGTGTTGAAGCGATTCCCGAAGAAGGCTCATAGTGATAGAGGGGGGCGAGTTTGTCAACGAGACTTGGAAGTCTATGCTATCAGCAAGAGGCATAAAGCAGAGTTTGACGGCAGCACGTACTCCTGAACATAATGGAAGATGTGAGCGTGCACATCGAACCCCTAATCGAGATGGCCCGGGTTCTTCTACTGCAGGCTGGACTGAGCGATGAGTTTTGGCTTGAAGCGGTTACCTATGCTTGTTGGTTGATCAACGTAATGCCACAACGAGGTGGTGCTAAGTCGCGGGCGGAACTATGGTCAGGAGTTAAACCTGATTTGTCGCAGACAACAATTCTTTTGGTGCGAAAGTATATTTCTTGACCGGAAAACATAACAAGAAATTCGGCAAGAAGGGTCAGGAAGGTATTTTACTAGGTCCTAGCCTTAATACTGTTGGCGGCAGTATGCGAATTTACAACCTAGAGACAAAGCGTGTTGTGAATAGTCGAGATTATCGCCTTGAGCCCACGATTGCCAGTCACGTTGAAAGGGTCAAAGCCAATAATTCCGAGGGTGAAGATGATAGTATTGACGATGAAGTAGGAGCAAGTGATGGCAACAAGGATACTTCAGCGTCAGAATCAGATACGGATAGTGATGGAGATGGTCCCATGGATGATGCCGCCGACGATGATGTCACTATGGATGAATCATCTACTGATGGAGGTGATGAATCAGGACCCGGTGAGCATCCTGGTTATGCTCGCCGCCCACTCAATCACCAGAAACGTGATTTGCCTGGTAAGCAGACACCTACGAGAGGTGGCAGGCGATTGAAAACCCGCGTAGATCGTACACGCGACCGAGCCAATGACATGATGTCCCCGCGGATCAGCTCTAAGGCTCGTACGGACTTGGACTCGGAGAAAAACGTGAACGTCAATCAAGTGGAACCCCACCTCGACAAACTTCGAAACTTCGACGAGATCGTAAACGAGATCATGAAGAATCTAACTTTGGATTTCTGGCCGATGATGAATTGTCCTTCAAAGACTTGACTGGGTCTGCTGATGAGAAGCACTTCCGCGCAGCCATGAGAGACGAGCTACGTTCAATGCTGAAGATGAAGGTTTGGAAACTTCAGCAGGGCTGCAAGGCCCGGACAAAGCCTCTGGGACTCAAGTGGGTTCTCACTCTCAAGCGTGATGAAAGCGGCGCAGTGATACGACATAAAGCCCGCCTATGTGCGAAGGGATTTGCACAACAGTATGGTCGAGATTATGTGGAGACATCGTCACCAGTAGTCACAAAAGAGACTGTGCGTGCATGTTTGGCTATCGCTGCATCTGAGAACTTGGATGTATTGCAGTTCGATGTCAAAACTGCATTTTTGCATGGTAATTTGGAAGAGTACGTCTGCTCGGAGATCCCCACTGGTTTCGTTGAAATAGTTGGTGATTTACTAAGTGATGAGGATCACCAGTTGATTAAGGAGGGTGCTATTTGCGAGCTGAAGAAGAGTATCTATGGACTCAAGCAAGCCGGATTATGTTGGTTTGTGCGCTTCAGAGATTTCCTCGTTAATGATGTTGGATTCCGGCCAAGTCTTACGGACCCTTGTCTCTTTATTCGGAAGAACTGCTTTCTGGTACTTTATGTTGATGACGGTTTGATATTTTCGACTTCACGTCGAATGGGGAGAAGATATTGAAGAAGATCGAGACAGAGTTCGACGTCAAGTCGATGGGGTCTCCACGGTTTTTTTTCGGATGGAAAATTGATATGTCTGAAAGAGGAATTTTCATCTCGCAGCCGGCATATATTGAGAAGCTAGCGCAGAAGTATGGACCATTGAAAAGGGTCAGTACACCTATGAGTACATCTTTCGACGTGAATCGGCCTGGTACATTGGTGCAGGATTCAGACTACCGTGGTATCATAGGTTCCCTTATGTTTGCAGCTGTGGGTACGCGTCCTGATATTGCTTTTGCGACAAGTTCACTGAGCCGATACCTTGACCAGCCGACTAAGGCGAGAGAGGCTGCCGCAAGAAATCTGTGCGGATACTTGGAGGCTACCAAACACTGGGGAATCTTCTATGAAGCCGGGAACGACTTGAAACTTTGTGCGTATGCCGATGCAAGCTATGGGGGCGAGAAAGACAAGCGATCTCGTTCTGGCTATCTGGTATTCATCACAAATGCCCCAGTCTACTGGGGGGGGGGCGCGTCAGACACTTGTCACCCTAAGTACTTCTGAGGCAGAGTATGTCAGTCTTGCAGAGTCTTGCCGTGACGTAAAAAACTGCTTTGAATTTGCTATCTGAGCTAGGACGAGCCTCTGATCAATCTGTAGTTTGTTACAAGGACAATCAGACTGCTAAGAAGATGGCTGAGGAATTGACCACCAAGCGCAGTAAGCATATTGATATCAAATATCATTATGTGCGAGAGTTAAGCGCAAAGAAAATCATCTCATTGGAGGACTGCCGGTCTGAGTTGATGGTTGCTGATGCCTTGACCAAGGCATTGCCTAAGGTTGCTTTCGTGAAGCACCGAAGTCATATGATGAAACGCCGCTGCTACCGATGTGCTGTCGTGTCTACATCTCTTTGTCGTTGTGGCTAGTTTGTGGGGGAGATACATATCGAATGATGTCCGATGACTATGTCTTGCGTCCATGGGGGAGTGTAGAAAAATCATATTGTCAAAGGTGAATGATGTTTAAGTGTTGGACTCAGACCTAGTCCATCGAGGAACCGATTATCTAACGAAGGTTTTTGTATGTTGTGTTTACGAATGTATTTCGTAGACCGATTGTGTTTGACCTATTAAATGTATAATTTTGTTACAGGTGTCATTTGATAGGAAATGGGTTTCCCTTTCATATGACACCTTATTCAAGTTGTTTGAGTCAATATTCATTGAGTTATAAGTCTTGGAAGTTTAAGTGTATTTGAAGAAATTGTGTTTGTATTTTTAGAGATGGAATCTAAAAATAGATCGCGCACGTCCGTTGGAAATTCTTTGGCAAAGGAAATTTTCGAGCCGAAAGGGCCGTTCAATTTTGACGAAAAATAGTATAAATACGGAATACAAAAGTAAATAAAGAGAACTTTCACAGAGTTGAAAAATTCACAGGAAACAGCAGAAGCTTTTGATGATGCCAACGATATCGCGGCCTACCACAAAACTTCGCAGACACGGACACGTAAGCGCCAACGTGCACAGTTCTAATACTTTGTCTTCAATATAACTTTGTTCTCGGATATCGAGCTCAAGCTCTGGAGTATAAACCAGCCACTCGAGCTCTTGAGTATAAAAAGCAGCGACTCTAGCTCCCGAGTATAAACCAGCAACTCTAGCTCCCGAGTATAAACGAGCAACTCTAGCTCCCGAGTATAAACGAGCAACTCTAGCTCCCGAGTATAAACCAGCCACTCGAGCTCGCGAGGGTAAATCGTCAGCGGCTCAAGCTCGCGAGGTTAAATGAGCCACTCTAGCTTCGGAGTATAAAACAGGGAAATCAATCAAACAACTCCTTGGACTTTGTTTTGAAACAGCGGGTTAATGGTTTGCACGGTTTCTGCCACTGGCAGTTTTTTCTCCGACACAAGTATAGTCCTATATTGTACTTGCCAAACTCCTATATGCTGATACAGATGAACAGTAGCTTCAAGAATTCAAACACGACGGGTCGCTCGAGACGTATACATCGGGTCCTCTAGCTCTCTGAGGTAAAATGCCAGCACAATGCTCTAGCTCTCTGAGGATAAATGCCAGCACAATGCTCTAGCTCTCGAGGATAAATGCCAGCACAATGCTCTAGCTCTCGAGGATAATGCCAGCACATACGGTACTATGTTATTCTTATCATCTCTGAAACTGGCACACTGCTTTGTTCAGTGCTTCAGTTTGGGGGGGGGGGGTTGTGGTCAGAATACAAGTACTTAGATTTATTTGATTAGTTTAGGTTTATTACAAGTTTTACAGTTTATCAGAATAATCTGATAAACTGGGTTTTAGGGTTTTGCTGGTTTTACAGCACATGACTAATGACTCATTTAAGAGTCAGTCATTTTAGGATTACTGTTTATAATTACTAATAAATGAACAACGTCCCCTCCCTGAGGAGGAGAACGTTGAGATACAGTTATCTCGCGTATACTTACTACAACATTTTTAATTTACATTTAGCGACTTTGTTCATCTAAAAAAGATAGTACATTCCACCCAAATCAGCTTAACATAGTCTGTATCCAAGCATTCATACAGTCCTGTGGTTCCTTTAGGGAACCACGAAATGGTACTTAAGCATCAATCACGCAATCTCACACTGCGTACAACCTATTTCCAAGTGGTAAGAGAATCTCTTACAAAACTACTACCATAATTATGCCGCATCCATCACAGCAACCACAAGTACCACAACCACAACACGGAGAGTTACCTTGTTTTGACGACCACGTCGAGCCAGACACCGATTACAGCAATCTCTAATCCTTTCTACTGTGTTATTGGGGTCCTTGGGGTTCTTAGGGTGCCAATAGCGGAAGTGGCCGGTTTCGCTACAAATATTGCACACGGAGCCCTTGTCTTCCCAGTGTCTTAGGTTACAGCGCGGACACGGAGGCGGGCCCGGAGAATGGATTCTTGTTGATCTGTCCCGTTGCTCGCGTTGCGGTGCTGGTGCTCTCTAAGTTGCGAGTTCTCCTTGCTGACAGATTGAGCGCGTGAGTAGCGCCCATTAGGGTTGTGGGAGCTACCTGTAAACTTCGATGGATATTTCTGTTTTAAACTATGTTATATAAACTAAGATACAATTCAAGTCAGTTAGGATTTAGCAGTGGTAGCTTGTGTAAGAATGATCGGGACTGCCTCTTGGTAAGAGCCTTAATATCTTCGATCACACAGGGCGTACCTCTAGCTGTTCTTTATTAAATGATTTTCACTAGAAGTACTAAGTGTTTATGACCACATGTCTAATTTGTAGATAGACATAAGAACGTAAGTCAAGTTAATACATTAGCTAATATAAATAAAAGTTCCATCTGAAGAAAAGTTAAAAAAAGAAAAAGACTTAATAGATTATGGAGATTGGCGGGAAGACCAAAACTCAGAGACTATAAAATTTAGTTTATAATATCCTACATCTACTAATGTCTCAAATAGGTCCAAGTAAATGAGTCATACCAAATACTCAGGCTATTGGAGCCATCAAAATGAATTTAGAACACTTTGGAAATATTGGAAAAAAGAATTTGTATTAAATTATTTTAAATACAAATAAAAACCAATATGTTATCTCATTTGATTTTGGTATTTTAGACTGACCGGAGGCCGTATTTCTACATACCCGTGTTTGGGGTAGGTGGAATAGCAGAGTTAGTGGCTTTCATATAGGGGTTGTGAGGCCCATTATCGTGGGCATTTAAGCCGCGGTGGTTCTTTTGGAATTCCGCCAGGTACTTGCCAGCTAAGGCGGTGGTAAATGCGAGGCTGTTAGTCTCATAGTGTTTCGACATGATCTAATGGTCGAGATCAGTATAGGCATTCTTAATAAAAGTTCTCACTGCTACAATCAAATCCGTGAGATTCTCCGTTAGTCGTTTCAGGTCACGAGACCAGACATTGATCAAAGGCTCTTTAACAGCCGGGTTCTTAATGACACTTAATAACATGTCTATTAGGATCCCTTGTTTATGGGCATTCATTTAGATGTTCGGGCAATGGACAGCCACGGGACCAGGCGGACTTGTGGCCGTGCTGTGCTGGTGCTTGTGGTGCTTGAACAATTGGGAGCGCTGGGGCTGTGGCAAGCGGTCCAAAGTCATTCGCCTCCACATGCGGGCCACCTCTCGCTCCATCCATTGCATATGCTCCTGCGCACGGAGTGTCTTAGCCGCTTCTTACTCATCTCTTTCCTTTTGCTCCTCCCGACGGTCATAACGGACTGTGCCCTCTGTCGCTTGTCTGCTGCCGACACTGAGACTCGTAATACACTGACCGGAACAGAACTCTGAGGTCGATATATATGATCGGTTCCCAGAACCCCTTCGTACGACTTCAATGGAAGTCACAGGGCACTTCTTGGGATTCCAAGATGGCGAGGACCCATTTGGCGCCGTCCCGCGTGAATGAGCCATCAAGGGGACGCTCAACGGCTGTTTCATTGGAATATCTCTCAAGCCAACGGGCGGTGTCCTCCAGCGTACACTCGTGGTAGCTGTCCCTGGTTAAAGGTGTTTTGGAGATCCGTCCGGTATTGGGCTGCGGTGTGAGAGGAATCCTCGGACGTCGGCTACGTAGCGGGCTCGGTTCTCTTGGGCGTGGGCTGGAAAGATATTAGCATCGGCAGCCCCTGTTGGGCAGCCTGGAGCATACTCATCCGTAGCGCAAAACCTAGTGTTGCCGGGATTCGGCCTGGGCAGAGTTCCTGGTCCAGGCGGTAGTTAACACTCTTCAAGGCTAACTTCGATGCTTCGCTGGACAAAGCATGCTTCGCCTACAGATTGTACACGGAAGCAGTCCGAAGGCGGGTGGAAAGGCGATCAGGTCAGGGGGAGATGGACGGATGAGGAGGAAACCGATGGGCCATAGTTGGCGATCAGGTATCGGATTATCTCTACCACCGTTACATCAGCGTCCATATTCATATGGACTTCAAGAACCAAACTCTCCTCCAGGTACATCAGTAGGAGGTTTACGTAGGCCGAGAAACCCGACGTCGTCTCCGGTGCCAGGTAGTCACGGCCATGGTCCTTGGGGCCGATCTTGCGGAACGCAGGCGAGTGGGTAAAACTCTGCCAAGCTCAATCCAAGGGAGTAACATTCGATGCTTTTGTCCCTCATACATCCATGTAAGCTGTCCCATCAGGTCGTCACGGCTAGTAATCGGCGACATCACTTACTTAGCTAGTGAATAGAATAAAATCATATCAAATCGTCGTTTTTCTTGAACTAACGTCTATCTAACTTAATTATATTAGCTGCTACACAGATGATACAGAACTTCCAAATGCCAAAGGTTTATTAAATTACTTTTTGCAGACGATACTTCATTGTTGAAGTACTGTACTGCACTTTTTGCACTTTTTCACTTCCCCATATTTATTTTTCACTTCCCAATATTTATTTTTCACTTCCCAATATTTATTTTTCACTTCCCCATATGTATTTTTCACTTTCCCATATTTATTTTTCACTTTCCCATATTTATTTTTCACTTCCCCATATTTATTTATCACGACGGACCTTTGATTCAAATTTTCGTCTCCGAAACGTAAACCTCGGTGACCAGTAGGTCACCAGTGTAGAATTGAATACCACTTTCAACAAACCCACAGACCCCACCAAAACGTTGACTTGAAATTTGGATTTTCAATCAAAAAAATCAAAAAATCCAGTACCACAGTCCCACAGTCCCACAGTCCCGCATCCGCGAAAAATGTCGGGCCAGGCCGAATCCCCAATTGAGACGTTCGTCCCTAACGACTCCTTACCCAATGACCAATGGAAATTGGACATACAAAAATCTATCACAAACCTCTCTGCCCAGGTCAGTACTCTACAGGCCAAACCAATGGAAATCAACCATACACCAAATGCTCACTAACCTCTGTGCAAAAACAACCAACCTTGAATCCGAACTCCGGGACCTTAAATCTCAACCCCGTGCACCTATAGATAAAGACACAACCGACACTTTCCGATTTGGCTTCACAAGCCCGCCTGCTCCGCCTGCAAAAAGACCGCAGTCACGGGCGCAAGAAAATAGCAGCTGTGAGCCTCCAAGCTACCGCTTAAAAGTGGACCTACAAACCCGAGCCCTAAAAAACGGCCGACCCCACCAGCTTCTCAGTCCCAACCGCAGCCGCCAGTACCCGAACACCTTTTGACGAAAGTGGTGGGCCGCCCGATGCCGGACAAAACTCTTCATGAAATTGATGACATAACTCATGTATGGCTCTTCTTCCGAGCAATTTTCCCTAACGGCAAGGCCCCATCCCAATCAGTATTTGAAAAATACTGGCATGCCCAACCAGTCCTCAATCGCCACCACTTTCTCTGGTATCTTCCGTCTAAATTGGTATCTCAACCAAATCCGCCTTTGTGTTCCTAGCGACGCTGTCGCCCAGGTGAAACGACATGCAGCACTTACGTGGAAATAGCAGCTTGATGAAAACATCGACCCCGCTCCCAACAACAACATCCCGACGCTACGAGAGCAGCTTTAATCCACTATCTCCGCACCAAGCGGGAGGCCCGCTGCACACATGAATGAGCGCCAAAAATTCTTGCCCGCAGCATGGATGCACTACTAAGCCCACTTGTCAACTTCACTAACGCAGACATCCTCCAATCTACCGCGGATCGTCTCCAGAAGGCTTACCAAGCAAAGCATGATGCAAACCTCTTCTCACCTAACCCGCGAATCCCGGCAAACGCTAAAGAATCAGCGCGTGCGAAACCCGGAAGACTTCATATACCAACGGTCTCCCCGACACAATCATCCGACACGATGGATAGCAATACGCAGCCTCAGCTTTCCACGACAGACTCTTCGACGACAGGCAATGATATAGAAATGGCTGACATCGTTAAATAAGAGAGCCCAGTAATATTGACCGATGATGAACAATGTTAGGACCAATGAGGATGACGCTCTTCAACCCACAAGGACTCGACATGGACAACACACCACATACAGATAAGTGTTTGAATGTTATATTGATTTTAAGTCAGGTTGATGTTATGTGTGTGGTTGAAACCTGGCATAACACCAAATTTCTTAATCATATACGCTCGAACACACGCTATCATATACTGCATCCCACTAAGCGGCATAATATCTTACATTCTTTACACTGTGGTATTGGTATCTTTTCCAAACACCACCCATCAAATTTTCAACTTGTACACTCTTCACCGACGCGGTGCTATTTGTGTGCTTTGGCGTTCATATGGCCGTGTTCTACTTTCCACTCAAATTACTTACTGAAGAAGACGTCAGGCGATACAAGAATCCACCGAGATTGGCGGTTTCCCACCAGATGTCGTGTGGGGAGATTTCAACTTCGAAGCCCGGAAGTATGGCCACGCATCTACAAATCACGGACTATGTATGAAAGTGATTGAAACTACTCTGCGTAATACGTGGCACTCGGACTACCTCTATGCTGGCAGCTCAACTGGTACAGAACATGCGTATCATCGACCTACCACCCCCGCGCCTCCCTCCAAACTTATAAGCTGACGAACTACGGTATCTGTGGTGGCCACACCTTTGGACTCGATCTCCAGATACTTCCCCCGAATCAAATCCATCGGCCCCAACAAACGCCAGCAATGCCGCCGCCGCCGGACCAACGCCTCCTCTCCCATGGATATAACCGATATCGCCATCGGCTGTATCACCTACGCAACAAATCCCGCGCGCGACTATTCCAAGCCAAAATCCGGGCGCATCAGAACCTACTACGGTCGTATCTGTAAACTTCGATGGAAATTACTAGGTTTCAAACTATATTAAACTAAAATACAATTTAGTCAGTTAGGATTTAGCAGTGGTAGCTTGTGTAAGAATGATCGGGACTGCCTCTTGTTAAGAGCCTACACATCCTCGATCACACAGGGCGTACCTCTAGCTGTTCTTTATTGAATAATTTTCACTAGAAGTACTAAATGTTCATGACCACTTGCCTAATTTGTAAATAGACATAATAACGTAAGTCACGTTAATACATTAGCTGATATAAATAAAGTTCCATCTGAAGAAAAGTTAAAAAAAGAAAAAGACTTAATGGATTTTGGAAATTGGCGGGAGAACCAAAATCTATAAGTAGTAGTTCGGAGATTATAAAATTTAGTTTATAATATCCTACATCTACTAATGTCTCAAATAGGTCCAAGTAGATGAGTCATACCAAATACTCAGGCTATTGGAGCCATCAAAGTGAATTTAGAACACTTTGGAAATATTGGAAAAAGAGCTTGTACTAAATTATTTAAAATACAAATAAAAACCAATGTATTATCTCAATTGATCTTGATATTTTAGACTGACCGGAGGCCGTATTTCTACATAGTCCCCAGTAGCTTTTAGAACTACGAACGTACGTTAAGATACGATCTAGTTGGTAAAGCGAAAACCAAAGTAAAAACGGTTTCGGTCATGACTTATCGAGTAAGTATGTGCCTATATGTACGAGTTCAAGACTCATGTTGTACTCTATGTCGTTTAGTATTTGGTCCAGTAACCATTTCCGATGTAGGCGCCTTAGGTTTATTATTTGGTAAGGTAATAGCCAAAGGCTGTTCTTCATTAGTAAGTAAGTTTGAACAATTTTCTGCACTGTTGGTAAGCAGATCAGAAAGTTTAGTCACGTAGGAAGTAGGTGGTAAATAGGGAATTTCATATCCGTCAGGGTTTGTAGTCACCTGAGGAAACCCTTTTCGTTTATCTTGTGTGTTCTTATGTAAACGCTTATTCCATTTCTTATTAAAGATACGAAGAAAGTCGCGAGATTCACGAAATGTATCGGAGGTTAGCCAAGCTACTGTCCCATCCATGAAACGGGTCTTGTAGTAAGTGTAACCGTCTTCGGATGTTTTGTCAATTATATCTTTGACTTGTGACTCCATAACTGGTACATCAGAATCAAATGAGCGAGCGAATGAGAGTTCGGAGGTAGGGATACGGTGAGTGCCTAGATTGGTTGCGCTAGTACCATCAATGTTATTCACTTCGTAAGTATCACTCTTCTCATCATGGTAGGAAATGACAAAAGGTCCTATCGTCTTAGAAGAGAGTTCGGTAACGTTGGCCTTTCGATTTATAATGTTAACGTAATCGCCGACTTTGAACTGAACAATGTTCTTAGTGTTATTCCATCGGTCATACGCTTTAAGTAGGACGCGATTTTTGTGCTCGAGTAAACAGGGGTAAACAACGTTCTGCATATGCTCGATCTTTTGTAGCACGGGGTAGCGTGTTTCTCGGGCGCAGTTTTATCAAACGTTGCTTGTAATTCACTATAGCGGCCAAAGAAATAGTGAAGCGGGAGTGTTCCAGTTTGAGGATTCATGCAGTTATTCATTTGAGTCTGAACCCATTTCAAATGATAAGGCCACATATCCTCAACGTCGTCTAGTGCGGTACGCAAGAGTTTTTTAAGTTCTCTATGACGTGTCTCATTTGCACCCTGCGTTTGAGGTTTGTAAGGAACACCACGCCTATGGGTCATGTCTGATACGAGTATAAGTGCCTCCATTACGTCGGTACAAAACTCACTACCGTTATCAGAACATAGTACTCGGGGGAAACCGAAGTCATTGAAGACGTGATAGCATAATTCTGCCACTGTTTGTGGACGTTTGTTCGGTATTGCATAAAGCAAGTTATAGCCCGAAGCCACACATAAGAAATGACAGATATATACATCGCCAGTATGCTTGGATCGCGGGAGTTTAACCAAATCGACTATGACTCGGCGCATCGGTTGGTCATCTGTCACACTTTTTAGGGGTGCCCAACCGTATCGCTTGATCTGGTTCTTTTTACAATCAGTACAGCGTCGGTATACTTCACGTATGGTTTCTTTCAGCGCCGGGTGATCAAGCCCTGCACGAATAGCCATTTTATAAGTATGCTCATATGCTCGATGCGTTAAATTATGTATAATTTTAACTCTACTTTCGAGCTCCTCTAAGTCAGTCACATTCTGCGTAACGCTGGCTGGATGAACCATAGTCCTGTTGGAAAGGGCAACCTCAGTATCAGGAGGGGTAGACTCCTGAGATACATAATTGACAACATTGGATTGTTGAAGTATCTTCTTCAGTTGTTTCGCAACTCCTGGCTGTTCTTTAAGCAGCGCTTTAAGTAGTTGAGTGCGAGCTTCAGGTTCTCTTAGAGTTTTGAGTCTTCGATCCATGGCCTTAGCTAGTTCCATGTTTTTACGATCTAATGCCGTTTCAATCGGCATTACCTCGACTGCAATCTTGTTGGGTGCATGTGTTGTACGAGTCTTGAGCTTTTGTTCAAACTCTTTAGACTCCTCTAGTTTAGCTAAGAATTCGGTTGAGGGTTTCCACTTAGTGGTACCTGCAGGACCGATGCGACAAACAATGGTGTGTTTCCAAGGCGTCTTCTTAATAGAATAGGATCTCTGATACAAGAACGTGTCGGTTTCACGGTCGACATAAATAGGTTCGTCTTGAATCATATTAATTAAATCACGTATCCATGGGTCGGAGTTACGTAAGGGACAACACAGCGTAATGGTAGATTTAGCAATATTAACATAATTTAACAACTGTGCGATAAGTTGACAAGGTGGGTTAGCCCACGCATTATGCTTTGATAAGTCAAGCTGAAATGCATCACCTTTAGGATGAGTCAACGACCTATATTCAGAAACCTGTTTGTTATGTTCTGCGGCGAACATATCAACAGTAAATGGACCCCATCGTGATTGAGCGAGGTTAAACCATTTTTTTATTTAGCATCCAATCGGTTGCTAATAATTCCTTGACTGTTTTCTGGTAGTCGGGCACAAGTCGAGAGAGCATGTCAGGAAGATGGTTATGTATTCCTGGTATGTGTGTTATATTAAAAGCAAACTTGGCAATAATGTCATGCCAGCGGCTCACCAACTGTGAATCAGGGTTCATATCTTTTAAGTATGTTAAAGACTTTTGATCACAGGCGACAGTAAAGTAACTTCCATAAAGGTAGTCTTTAAACTGTCTTAGCGCAGTAACTATAGCAAGGAGCTCTTGTTTAACGGTAGGTAATTCCGTTGACTCTTATTATAACTCTTGCTAAAGAATTGTATGTAGCGCGGTTTACCATTTATCGTTTGGTAAGCACTCCACCTACCGCTCGATCTGAAGCGTCGGTTGCTACTTGGAATGGGACACCATCCACAGGGTACTGCATGATGGGTGCGTCCATTACTTTACTTTTGACTAGTTTAAATGCATCATCACATTCTTTAGTCCAAAGCTTTCCCAAAGGTCCTTTGTGCAGCCGTAGGTGACTGAAAGGCTTTAAGTAATGAGAAAGATGCGGTACCGAATCCGAGAAGAAGTTAACAAACCCACACACAGCGTTCACATCTCTTCCAGTAATTGGTGTTGATAAATCCAACAGAAACTGTTTCTTGCCAGGATCAATTTCTACCCCTGCTGGAGATACTTTGTAGCCAAGTAAGTGTATAGTATCTTTAGCAAAAGAACACTTGTCTTCGTTAATCTTAAGTTTAGCATGATTAAGTCGCTTTAAGACTTCTTTAACGAGTTTAGCATGTTCATGTGCTGTCTTTGTAAAGATAACTATATCATCTAAATAGACTGATACGTTATACGACAGGTCCGCAAATAGTTCCATCATAACTTGTTGGAAGAAAGAAGGTAACATGTGTAAGCCTTCAGGTGCACCTTTAAACTTGTACTTCTTACCTTGCCAAGTAAAGGAAAAGTATTTCCTATGAGGCTGATATATTTGTAGTTGATGGAATGCAGCTTTTAAGTCTATCTTGAAAAAAATAGTCGCACCCTCCATTTTGCGTAGTATCTCGCTTATCTTAGGTAAGGGAAAACTATGTTGCGGAATTAGTTTGTTAATTGGCGACAGGTCTAGTACTACTCTCTTGTTTTACTAAACGTTCCATCAGATTTATATTGATCGACCGCTAAGAGAGCTAAGTTAACTGGGGTTGCATCATAATTGATTTCAATTAGACCCTGTTTTAACCAATCTTCGATTTGGGTTTTGACAACGTCTTTGTGTCTCCAACTCACGTAGTTATGTGAAGGACACTTTAACTTAGAGAAGTCGACGTTTGTTAAGTCAAGTCTAACGTACCCATTAGAGAACTTAAACATACACCAGTCAGTTATTGCAATCTTCCTGTTTTGTATAATTAAGTCCATAATTATATCGGTGAAGTGCGGAATCATATCCTTTGCTTCACCTTCCGGAGGTTTAGGTATCTTTATCATATTATCATCTGACTGATCTTTATTCGGGTCTAGCCCATTAGGCAGACCAGTGAGTGTTATACCTAAACTGAGAAGATCAGTCATACCTATAATTAAATCGTATTTCTGAGACATGTCAGTAACGATTAGGTGAGTCTTCACTTCTCTTCTATCTGACAGCATTATGTGTGCATAGTCAATGGCTTGTTCGCAAGTAGTAACTTTGCCATTTCCCAAGATTGAATCAGTTGTTTCGTTATGGACAGCCATATCTGTAGCGTAGGCTACTCGGCGTGAGATAGCAGAGACTTCAGCCCCTGGATCAAATAGTGCCATAACTTTTTTCTCCATTTACGAAAACTGTTTGAAAGATACGTTCATCTCCTTTGGTATAGATTTTATTGAACATTTTCTCATAATCTTGCTCTAGTGCGCACATATGGTACTGTCAGTGCTTAACTTGGACGTCCGGTAAGTCCTTGCAATCCTCTTTGTGCCAACCGTTAGTACCCTTGCAAGTAGCACACTCTTTCATATAGTGTCCAAAATCTGGCTTGCCTGGTGCACACTTAACAGGGTCGTGTCTACCATTCCACTTGCCATTACGTTTTGTGAGGTTGTAACCACACTTCTTGCAAGGCGCTCTCACCTTCTTATCACCTTCGGTTCGGTAGAAGTAGAGCCAGTACCCCCCTCCAGTAGTAGTGCGAGGTTTCTTAGTACTACGCGCAGTATTAGTCTCTACTGCGTTTCGCTTAGTGGGCTGGGTGTAGCTCGTGGTACTAAGTACTCTAGTAGAGGAATTGGTATGCTTGTGTACTATCTTCTCAAAGACAGACCAAGGCATAGATCGCAAATCACCATAGGCGATGATGTCATCATTGACTTTCTTAAAGAGGTTAGCTCCCAGAGTCTCCATCATCTGACAAATTAATAAATATTCGCCAGTATAGGTACGACCACCCATCCGAGTATTCATATGTGTCATATGAGCTAGAGCACCTCGAATAGTGGTATCGTTCGCAAAGGACTTGCGAGACTCTAGAAGTTCACGGTCACGTGCATCTTCAAAAAGGTGTTAAGTATATTATCACGCAACTGGTGCCAGGTAGGGCTTTCCAGTTGGGCTCATGAGCCTTCAAGATAGTTCGCCATTCACCTGGCTCACAGAAATGAATAAAGGCATTCATCATCTGCTTATCCCTAAGGCTGGCAGACTCCTTAAGTTGGTCGAAGGCCTTCAGTGTCTCCACTGTACTCTCATTAGTAGAGAAATCGACCTCAGCCTGCGCGTTACCTAGCTGCTTTATAAAGCTTGGTTCTAAGTGTTCACGAGGCTCATGCTCAGTGCTACGGGCTGCTAGTGCCAAGATGGTGTCTATTTCCTTTCTCTTGTTATCGATTAGATAGCGAATGTTATCCGCTTTCCTATCGTCAAGGTCAGAGTCATTCAATAGACGGTCCTCAAGGACTTGCATACCAGAGCGTAATAGCCTGAGACGAGTATGTCTGGTTCTCACTTCCTCATCCTCAGGATTAGAGCGGGAACTCTCTAACGAGGTACTGGTGTAGCGATTGCCAAAATCGTGATTACCAGGGTTAGTTGGCAAATGAGGGTCGATATTACGAGGATGGTAAGCCTCATCGAGTTCCATACGATCATATCCTCTGACAGGGTTAGGTTTGTCAAGAGGATGGTCGATGGTAGCATCAGAGCTATAGAGATTAAATTTTGAAATATTATCTCTCTCTCGCCAGTGGTAACTGGCTTAGTGGTAAACATACTGGCTGGTAAACCAGTAGGTCTCGGGTTCGAAACCCGGCCCGAAATTTTCTTCTTCTTCGGTATAGGAAGAATATCAGCCAAGTGGGACACGATAGAGGGGTCCACAACTGCTGCTGCCGCTAGCTCCTTCAAGAGCGCTTCAGTGCGGTTCAATTGGCGTCGAGATTGAGAGGATCCATGCTGGAGTGTCCTTTAGATGTGGAGTTATAATGCCCCCCCCGACATTCGTATCCACGAATTTTCCAGCCTTTCGACGTTTATCCCCAATATTTGACGGCACGTGGTCAGGGGGGCAAGCTGGGGTCCTGAGCTTCACTCCTAGGTGATACACGGACGCTGGCGAGCCTTTCCGCAGTAGTAGATACCTCTTCTTCCAAGGCTTTAGGATCCGACAGGTCATCCTCAGAATAATCCTCTGTACCAACCTCAGAATTTGCTTCCCCCAACAGTATCCTCGGCAGGCTCAACTCCAGACAGGCTAGTGTTTCCACAGGGACCTCAGGAACCTCGGCAGGCTTAGCAGGCTTAGAGCTATGGCCTCTTTGCTCTTTAGAAGTACCCCTTAGCCATAGT
>LUCW03000724.1:0-19157 GCA_001586965.3 Sphaeroforma sirkka | reverse complement strand
CTTTGTCGAGCACAGGGAACCATGATGTCCCAAGATGAAGATTACTAACGTCCACGATCGATACGACTGAAAGGAGCGTTGAATACTCAATTGGAAGCTATCAGGAAGAACAGAGCTCCGGAGACGGACATGGCCCGATTGGCCTTTAGACCGTTATCACCAAGCAGCACAGCCGATAGAGACACACGAGGGGCGCCAGAAGAGGCACTGAAGAACGCCCATGTCTCAGTGACTAGATGAGTCGTGGATGGTACGTTGGTTCTATAAGGTACTCATACATTTTAAGGCAGCAAAGGCCACAATTGACTATCTCCGTGACAACCATAATCAGCTGAGGGTATATCCGGCGGAACAGGTCATAGACCAAATCTGTCAACATGAGAGCAAGGCCACCGTAGACCCTACCTTTAAGAAGTTGGCGAAGGGTAATCCCCGCACCAAAGGGTGTAGAGTCAGCCAGGAACATTTGAACAAGATTGTAGAAGTTCACAAGAGAGCCTGGGGAGCGAGCAGATAAGGGCAAGGACTTTCCTAAGCGGTTGCTTAATCACTGCCTAATACAGGCCCTCGAGGACCTGACAGGTAATATGACGTATGAACGCACGCTACAACACCACATAGGTTGGGACCACCTAAAGACTGAAGACCTTCTCCGCATTTTAAATCCAGACATACAAGAAACCGATGCCATCCTCAGACAACGGGTACGGACACAGATGAATGTGGGGATAGGCGTAGACAGCTTCCAGCCCAACAACGAGATCGTAATTTGAATACGAATACAGGAGGAGGCAGCACACAACGCACAAGCACGTCTACGACCACCACGTGTTACGCGTGCAGAGCGGGTGCCCCACCCAGTTTCAGGCATATATCATCCTGCAAGCACTACCAGTCGAACAAACGGGTTGGATCCACATCCAACTCAGGCCGAGGATTTCAAGCAAGGCGTATCCTTCAATAAGAGTTTACCCGCGGTCAACACCATTACGGCTCTAATAGACTCGGACGACCAGCAAACGGAGCAGGAGGAGACCACGCCTACAGACACATACATTGCTTCCATACTGGTACACCCAGACGAAATCGAACAGGGTGAGTTGGAAGAGGATGCAACGTGGGAAACCATAGGCAGCGATCAGGAATAGGACGTAAGGGGTGTCGGATGTAGATGCAACTTTAGTTTTCCCGTCTAGCACACCTGTGATACTATCGATCAAAGATCCATTACTTTCAATGGACAATCGAGTATTCATATCCATCCTGATTAACGGTAAGACATGCAGGGCGTTAGTGGATTCTGGGGCAAACAGAAGTTGCATTGATTCGACATCCGCACACGATTGGGGATTGCAAATGAGGTCGGCTCCGGAGGGATCCTATATATACCTAGCTGATCGTAGTCTTCGTACACGGCGAATAGGCTCAACCGTACAAACTCCAGTACGATATGGTCTAGAGCTCACAGAACAGTCTTTCGAGCTGATGAATCTACCACCGGCTATCCACGCGATCGTAGGCCAGGATCTTATGCCTGGCTTAGGGCTATACGTGGGGAGGCCTTCAATCGCCATTCTCACCCATAGATCCAACGGAGCTAGACAAACTATTGGAACCAATACCGTTGAGACGACCACCAGATTTGACCGAGGAAACCGGTGTTCGCCTGGAACTAGACAAGGAACTGAGGGACAATGACGGTATTCGAGAAAAGGACAGGTGCAGACTGGAAGGAGGCGAAGTTATATTACCAGTGACACCAGATCAAGCTGCAAGGATGCGGAAGGCAGTAAGGAACTTTGTAGCAGACAAATGAATACCATGGGTAGATAGACAGGTGCAGAAGTGGATTCAAGATTTTGTCATAGTTCAAAGGGATACAGCCACTTCCGTCAACTTACCCTTGCTCGCCGTGCCAGAGTATCCTCAATCTGGAGAACTAAAGAAAGTGCGAGTGTGTTTGGACCTCAGAGCGGTGAATGCATTAATACCGGCGGATTAGTTCATTATTCCCCGTATCAACGACATCATTGGCAACATCAAAGGGAAGAGATATTACACGACATTGGAACTAACCGCAGCGTACCATCGACTCCCAATTCACCTTGATTCTCAGTATCAGTATTATTCAGTTTCACACATGGCAAAAGCCAGTATTCTTTTACATCAGCGCCATTTGGACTACACACACTGACGCAGCAGTTTCAGCGTACACTGAGTGTAATATTGCAAGGACTTCCGGCATACCACTACCTGGACGACATCGTAATAGCAACAGATGACTACGAGGAACACGTACGAGTAGTGAAAGAGGTCATTCGGCGGCTGACGTACCACAGTTTCAAGCTAAACCCTTCAAAATGACATTTTGCAGTCAAAGAAGTCATGATCCTAGGGAAGCGAGTATCGAAGGCCGGAATTGATATTTGCCATGAAAAGCAGGCCAAGCTCATTGACTGGCCAACCCCGAAGAAGTACAAAGACATTGCATCGGCCTTGTGTTAGAAATACGGCCTCACAGTCTACCAAAATATCAAGATCAATTGAGATAATACATTGGTTTTATTTGTATTTTAAATAATTTAGTACAAGCTCTTTTTTCCAATATTTCCAAAGTGTTCTAAATTCAAGCTTTGATGGCTCCAATAGCCTGAGTATTTGGTATGACTCATCTACTTGGACCTATTTGAGACATTAGTAGTCGACGAAGTACCTTTACAACTCAATTATTATAAACTAAATTTTATAATCTCCCAGACTACTACTTATAGATTTTGGTCCTCCTAATGTTCTCAGCAAAACCCAACGCAGCACAGCGCAATTAACTTTCTTCAGATGGAACTTTATTTATATCAGCTAATGTATTAACGTGACTTACGTTATTATGTCTATTTACAAATTAGGCAGTGTGGTCATGAACACTTAGTACTTCTAGTGAAAATTATTCAATAAAGAACAGCTAGAGGTACGCCCTGTGTGATCGAGGATATTTAGGCTCTTAACAAGAGGCAGTCCCGATCATTCTTACACAAGCTACCACTGCTAAATCCTAACTGACTAAATTGTATTTTAGTTTAATATAGTTTGAAACCTAGTAATTTCCATCGAAGTTTACACTTGGGATTAGCCAACTTTCTTCACGAGCACCTACTAAACTTTGCAGAGGTAGTTGCCCCACTCCGGGAATTCGTAAGACTGAGGCCTAAGGAAATCATTGGAGACAGGTGGGAACAGAGACACCAGCAAGCTTGGGATGCCATGAAGCAAGCCATAGTTGAGGCATTAGTGTTGAAATTTCCCGTCGACGAAGTACCTTTACAACTTGAATTGCGCAAGATACGATCAGAAAGGGCCATAGCTACGGTGTGTCTACCGTGGGCGCCTCACGAGCCTTGGTTCCAGTTATTCAAGTCGCTTCTACAAAGAGACCCAGTATTAGTTCCAAAGACAGCGCACTCCTTCCTCAAATACGGAAAGTATGCGAGTTGCAAGACACCATGGGGTCACACAGTCATTGCCAGAGTAAGCCCGCGCAATGGCTACAGCCTTCCAGCGACGTTTTCAGCACACGATTGGGATATGTCGAACCGTCCTCAGTATCGAAAGTCACCCCATTAGATACGTCTCGGCTAATATCGATCGCTACCTCGGAAGTAGCCATGACGGATTCTCCAGATGAGGAAGAGATAAGCCGTCGCACACAGCTCACCTTGTGTCAACATGAGATTGGGCATCATAGAGCAGAGGATATAGTTGCTCAACTACAGCAGAACAGACATTTGTGGCCTACCGCTCTGGAACTTGCACAAACAGTCAGGAGAAACTGCCGCACATGTCTAGGACAGATGGTGTTACGAGAGGGATTTCACCCGATGATTAATATAACGGCAAAGTATCCGTTGCCACTAGTTTCAGTAGCAGGAAATCGATATATATTGCACGTCTTGGATATAGCAACGGGGTACTCGATATTAAGAGCAACGGCCACAAAGTCAGCAGAAGTGGTGACATCGAAACTTATGGAGGTGTTTGGGGAACATGGGTTTCCCAGGAAAATTCAATCAGACGAGGGAGGCGAGTTTTCGAACAAGATTGTTAAACTAATAACTCAAGAAGTTGGAGTGATGCATGCGAAGTCGCCACCATATCATCCTCAGGTTCTGGGAGCAGTGGAGAGAAGACACAGAGACATACACGAAGGAGTTCGCAAGCTATGTGAATCTTTACCTACGGCATGGGATGTCCGACTACCACTTATTATGCTGTGCCAGAATCTCCAAATATCTCGGCGACACAAGACAGCACCATTCAGTGCTTACTTCGGTCGCCGTCATGTTCCGTTTGCTGACTTCACGGATGACCTTCCGGGAATCAGCCGGTCACCAATGAGGCTTGGGCACACCGGCTGGATCGTTTGCACGACACTATCTTGCCGACGCTTTACAAGGTCACGCAGAAATACGCAGACACACTATCCAGGCAGTTTGACCGCCTCCATGCTTATGATTTTATCGCCTTTCAACCAGGGGATGTGGTAATGGTACGGTCCGAAGGTCGCACAACCAAAGCAATGCGACCAATATTTGGACCATACGTTGTCAAAGTTAGACAGGGACAAGGATATGAACTGACACACAAGGATGGTTCACTTCCAGATACTTTCAAAGGTAAACCAGTTAGAGTGGAACTTTTGCGATTAGTCCATAGAGCCACCGAAAAGCCTTTAGAAGATCATATGTGGCAGGATAGTTCCTCGTTCCGTTACATCATTCGACATAGACAGAATGATTCCACAGGGAATACAGAATACTTGGTTCGCTGGCGGAAAGGTGATCCAACTTGGGAGTCAGCCGAAGCTTTTGACGATGCGAATGATATCGCTGCATACCACAAAGCCGAGCAAACTCGACAGAAAAAGAAAGCGGCACAACAACAATAATTCCAACGTTACGTTGATGAATACTAGATGTCTATCATCTACTTCCGGATCGGAGTTTGTCTCTCCTCGTGAGATTTCACCACGGTGTAGAGGCGAACGACGATTCCACAACTCGAGCTTATAGGCGAGTATAACTCCAGCGGATACCCTAGCTTATGGGGGGGTGAAAACATACCAGCGGATACCCTAGCTTTTGGGGGGTGAAAATATACCAGCACAGCTGGGATGGTTCAAAAGACCAGTTTCCAAGGCACGAACTTACTCAGCAGAAGGATTTCACTAGTTTATATATATATATATATATATATTGTTTAATTTACACTACTAGTGTTATATGTTTAATTTTCAATAGTTTAAGAGGTCATTTATTTTCGAAGCTCTTCAATCACTGGTGACGCTTGAGCTTGAGGGGAGTGTAGTAAAAGTCCCCTTAAACCACTATCAGTGTGGAGTTAGAATTAGTTTACAATTAATTCACACGAGGCGAATTATTTGTAGACCACGTAGACAATCAAATATAAGAATAAATACACCCGCACTGAGCCTCAGGGAGACTCAGTAGGTTTTAGTATCGTATTTTGATGTGTTTACTACAACTGCGGCCGACCCAGAGGCTCAGACCTAAGAGGATTTATTTATGATCGGACCCGAGGACCGGATCAGATATTAGAATATAATTTAGTGAGATAGAATGATGACTCACCGAGTGTCATCATTAATTAGAAACTAGGAGGACGAAATCTTAGATACGGAGATTTTTACAATCTATCGTTGTTAAAGAAGATCTTGTCTTACACAAAGACGTGAATAATAAATACAGCAGACGCGCCGTTCATATCGGCATTTCTGACTGAGTTCACTTATTTCAGACTTAACACTCTTTATTAAGTGTTACTTGGTTTTGACCACATTTTAAGTGACCGAACTTCTGTATTCATTATACTGCGTTCTTTGAAGGTTAATTCAACTAAGAAACAACTTAGTTTAATTTCATTTTTTTTTCAACAATGCCGGAATCCAAGGCTAGACCGTTGCCTACGGTGGGCAAGCAAGCTTTTGATCGATTGTTGAAACGGTTGACTGGAAATCTTCGCCGGTTAACTGGGCTATGCAATAAGGTGGAGACAGCCCTTGCCAAGGAACCTGCACCTGAAGATGCCAAGAAGGTAGCAATCCATTCGGAATTGACCCGTTTGCTTTTCGAGGGCCAATACTCAATTAAAACCCTGGGTAAGCTTCAACAGTCGCCAAATTAGATTTCTGATGGAGATGGACTTCTGAATACGATGATGCATGTGCAGGAGGCCACGGACAATATTAATATAATTCAAGAGCAATTCCGCTAACTCCGTGAATTGTCACTGACAGATAGTGACACGTCTACCCCCCAGGACTTCGACCAGGCGACAGTGAGTGAATATTTTTCTGAGACTTAGCCTGAACTGGCAGTGCAACAACATTGGGCTCCTCAATACCCAACGCCGGCAGGGTCGACATCCACTCGCCAGTTATCTGACAAAAAGGCTAACAACATGGACTAACTCAGCCCTGTGAAACGTAAAATTGGACGTACGAAGCATATACCTCAGATGGCACCTTACGGTATTTTTCATGTTACTTGCAGAGAGCGGTTGTTGCAGAACGCTCAAAATCGGGCGCAAACGATTCTGACCCCTGAGGAGATGCCGGCTAATGGTGCGGTATGGTATCAGGCATCGAACGATAATGTCCATACTTCTCACAGAGCACAAGCACGAACGATTCCGACCCCTGAGGAGATGCCGCCTAATGGCCCGGATTGGTATCAGGACTCAAAGACTTTGGTGAAATCGCCCGGTAGAAATTTTTGGAATCGGCGGATTTACACTTGGATATGGACACTCCCCGGAATTTATCGTCGTCGGCAAAGCGTTCCTTTGATGCCTTCCTCAGAGTGATGAATTCCCCGCAGTGTAAACTTCGATGGATATTTCTATGTTTTAAACTATATTATATAAACTAAGATACAATTTAAGTCAGTTAGAATTTAGCAGTGGTAGCTTGTGTAAGATTGATCGGGACTACCTCTTGGTAAGAGCCTTAATATACTCGATCACACAGAACGTACTCCTAGCTGTTCTTTATTAAATAATTTTCACTAGAAGTACTAAGTGTTCATGACCACATGCCTAATTTGTAAATAGATATAAGAACGTAAGTCAAGTTAATACATCGGCTAATATAAATAAAGTTCCATATGAAGAAAGGTTTAAAAAAAGAAAAAGACTTATTGGATTTTGGAGATTGGCGGGAGGACCAAAACTTGCAAGTAGTAGTTCAGAGATTATAAAATTTAGTTTATGATATCCTACATCTATTATCATCTCAAATAGGTCCAAGTAAATGAGTCATACCAAATACTCAGGCTATTGGAGCCATCAAAGTGAATTTAGAACACTTTAGAAATATTGGAAAAAGAACTCGTATTAAGTTATTCCAAATAAAAATAAAAAAACAATATGTTATATCATTTGATCTTGATATTTTAGACTGACCGGAGGCCGTATTTCTACAGCAGCAACAGATGAAACAGAATCGTATGGCAACGAACTTATTTCGTGATAAGTTGCAACGTCACAGCAAACCACGTTCAACCAGATGAATGACAGGAGAATTCTCAGGATGCGGCGAAAATCCCTATTGAGACGATTACATACCGCAAGCACCTTCCTGTTCGTCATGACCAATACTTAGCAGGCCCACGGGCAGTGAAACGTCATAAAAGCTCAGAACCTATGGAGCCTAGTATTACTGCATCGACTGCGGCCGAGATGAAAATGCAAGTTTGTCAGCTGACACAAGGCATGATGCAGGCAGAAGCAGATGGACGGATAGACGATGCGCGCGCTACAGGGTCTAATTCGTGCGTCGAATGAGACTCTGAAGACGTGTTCAATAACGGTTGACAAAAGAACACCGAAGGAATGGCCACCTAACCCACAGGGTAACTATTATTTGGACAATCCGCAGAAGATACAGTTACACGCGTTTTTCTTGGACTGGCATACAAATTTGATTCATATGAAAATGGGTTTACACCGAGCTCTACAGCATGAAGAGCCTCCTAAGGCGCTATTGGATTTCATTGTGGAAAACGAACAAAAATTACAGTCTATGACATTTGAGGATGCGACTGTTTTTATTGTACGTACACAAGAACAAGACTTGGAGGATAATGCATACCACCAAGTGTTAGCATGCATGAAGCTGAAACCGTCGGTACCGCTTGATACTCAGATTCGTGATTTTGAACGCCAGGTGGAGTTCATGGAAATGCGACAGTATGACAACCCCCTACAAGTATACCGCAACCATGGCATACTTAATCTTATACACCAAGCTGCAGGTGGGGTGTACTACCGGGATACTCTTCGAATGCATCCATAGTGGCGAAACTACTCGTCTGAAACGATGCGCGACGTCTTCCGTGTGAACGTTGACAAAGCCGAAGAAAATCGCCAGGACAAGTGTTCGCGTCCTCTACGAATTCCAGGAAACTCGCGATCACGTTCAAATTTGCGTACGGAAGCGAATACACGCGCCAATCCGCATGCTCCGCCTATCTCAAACCCACGGGTTTGTTGTCGTTCATGTGAACAAAACATTCCGCCGGGACCATGACACGCAAGTCGTTGTCCCAACTTACAACGCGTACCGGTCCAAGCTAGCACAGGTAGCCGCACACAAAATGGTGGGACTGCAGTTCAACGCACATCGGCTACAAACACGTCGACACGCGGGACTCGCGGTCGAGTACTAATTTCCGACCCCGGGTAACTTAGTGGACGGTGATACTATGCCTGATCAACCAACCCCCGAGATGGGGTAAACTGAAGTTATGCACATTCATGATTTGGTCGATGGATCGTATGTGCAGAGTGACGATGAGTTGATGGACTATGGGCAGGTACCCGATGGTTGGGAAGTTAGAACAGATTCGGATTGACAGGCTGGGGTGCCTGATGCGAACATGTGCATGTCGTTTGGTCGTACGACAACAAGAATATTTTCAGTAAAAGATAAATTGTTTCCTACTAACAACCGCGTATATGTTACTTTACAAGTGAACGGATATGACATGCGCACACTTATTGACACACGGGGCCAACCGTTCAGTCATCACTCAGGCATCAGCAGCTAAGGCATACCTCTCTATTACACCACCGGCCAAGGATAGTTATATATACTTGGCGGACAAAGCCTTCAGGACTCCACGCTTGGGCAAAACACAAGCAACAAAGGTCCAGTACGGGTCCGCGGCTACTGAGGGTTGTACAATTGAAATTATGAACCTACTGGATAACATTGATATAATATTGTGCATGGATATGATGGGTGAATTGGGATTGGGCTTAACCGGACTCGTATCTCCATTTCCAGAGATTAATCGTAATGTTATGGACGAACTATTTCGACAAACAAGAAATTTTGTATCTGACAAATACAAACCACATGTAACGAATCAAATAGACAAATGGGAACACGGACTGGTTACTAATAGTAGAACATCGGCGTCGATCGTTGACCTTCGTTTGTTGGCAGTACCGTCATTCACACCGTCGGGTGAACTGATCAAGGTGCGCGTGTGTTTAAACCTGCGGCAGATTAATGTTCTTATTCCGGGCGATCAGTTGACGCTTCCGAAGGTCAACGAAATCATCAGCAACTTGAAGGGCAAGCGTTACTACACCACGTTGGACATATCGGCCGCATACCATCGGTTACCGGTGCACGTCGATTCGCATCACATGTTTTCGTTTATATGGAACAGTCAGCAGTACTAGTTTACGTCGGCTCCCTTTGGATTGACGACACTCACGTCCCAATTTCAACGTACAATCAGTAATTTGATGGCAGGACTGGATGTACAATACTATGTTGATGATCTGATAATTGCATCGGACGATTATGAGGAGCACATTGCTACGGTTCAAGAGGTCATTCGACGCTTGACGGAGAATAACTTCAAACTTAATCAGAAGAAATGACACTTTGCGGTGCGTGAGGTGAAGGTTTTGGAAAAGAAGATCTCAGCTAAAGGCATTGACGTGGATCATGGAAGCAGTAACGTTTAATTGACTGGCCAGTTCCGAGATGTCAAAGAGATATTGCCTCGGCGTTAGGTTTAGCAAACTTTCTACATGAGCATCTGCCGAACTTTGCACACAAGGTAGCTCTACTCGAAACCTTTTCTAAACTTAAGCCAAAAGAGCCCATTGGGGATCGTTGGAAACCAGAACATCAATTGGCGTTTGAACAGATGAAGGAGGCTATCGTATCGGCGGTCATATTGAACTTTCCTGTTGATGGTGTACCACTTGAGGTAGAGATGGATGCGAGCGATTATGCAATTGGTGGCGCACTATTTCAAATATTTGACGGTCGCAAACTTTTACCTCATGTTCTTCTCGAAGATAGTCAACAAGGCACAACAGAAATATGCAACCCCGATGAAAGAATTGTTAGCACTTACCTATTCTATGGTTTACTTTCATGATCACCTCATTGAACAGCGGTTTACGATACACACCGACCATAAGGCTCTCATATACATGAACACTCAGCTGAAGTTGAATAGTATGTTGCAGCGCTGACATCATATTATTGCACAGCTCAATTATACTATTACACATGTACCTGGAAAAATGAAGAAGTTACCAGACATGTGGAGTCGTGTTCATGAGGGTACGGCGGATATCAACTAACCCGCGATATTCTATACGTCATGTTGGAAGTTGTTTCCGGATTTCTTTGACCAGATCCAGAAGCACTTTGGACCAAATGACGTTAACGCTTTTGCCTCGAGTCATAATTCTCAACTTCGACAATACTGGTCGTACGACAAGGATGGCGGGGCAATTAAGTTTGACTGGAGTAAATACAACGCATGGATGAACCCACCTTGGCGTCTTATATATATATGTGTTAAGTAAGGTGTTGAAGGACAAGGCGTCGGCAAATTATGTGATTACCGTTGAACATTAACAGGTGCCCATATATATATATATGAGCATATATATATATATATATATATATATATATATATATATATATATATATATATATATATATATATATATATATATATATATATATATATATATAAGCATATATATATATATATATATATATATATATATATATATATATATATATATATATATATATATATATATATATATATATATATATATATATATATATATATATATATTATGCAGATTTCCATTTTTATTATGGATCTAGAGCAAATTGGAGTGATTAGTAATATATGCAGAAATTAAGAGGTGCCCTGTTTATTTATCTGATGAGCATTTTTATTTTTATATTTTTTATAGAATAATTAGTCATCCGACCATTTCCCAACAACCATTCATTCTTCTTTTTTTGATTTTTTTAATCCATCTTCGGTCCAAAAATCCAGATACTTCAATTCCAATGCGATTTTTCAGGCCGTCGTTGGCAATCAAGAGCTCCCTCTGACTATTTAGCAGCCCATAGGACGTTTGAACAATGTTTTGACTGGCCTAGTCAGTCCGCACAACACAAACATGATGCAGTATCGCAGTTAGGGGTATAGAAGAACGTAATTTGGCGAAGAGAAGGTCGATATGGCAAATTTTCATAGGTGTGGGCGAGTACAGCGACAACAATGGGTAGATAGAGGTGCTCAAGAAAAGCAGGTAGCAATGTAGAATCGACAGTGTCAGGCGACGTAGTATGGAAACGAGTGAATTAAGCGCGCGTGAGACAGGTAGCAATGCAGAAGAGGAGCTAGGCACAGTTTGGGAGAAACTGAGACAGAAAAAGAATGCGATTTCAACTCGTATTTTCAGCAAATATCAACTACTGGAGCAAGCTTTGGTAATCAATTGGCTAGACGAAAAGACTGACATGGTTAGAAGATCGATTTTTCGAAAATATCTCCGAGTCGAATGTTTGGCCATCGTTGTTTGCGCGAACTTCGATGGTCACGAAAGTATAGAAGAAGAAAATATATATATATATATATATATATATATATATATATATATATATATATATATATATATATATATATATATATATATATATATATATATATATATATATATATATTATCACGGAGAGTATTGAACCCACGACCAACAAATAAAACCGATGTTAAAGGCTAGAAAATATTATATATATATATATATATATATATATATATATATATATATATATATATATATATACTTGAATTTTCATTTTAGAGGAAGTCGACGTAAGTGAATCAGCCGTGGGACCAGCAAGTAGCATGGTACGGTGGAATGATTGTTGGTGAAAACTAAGGAGAACGAGAACGTTATCGCCGACGTATAAGGCGAATCGTCAAGATGCAGCGGACTCTTGCGAGGAACAGAAGAAATAGTACCTGCAAGAGTAGACAGCACTAATCAGGCATCGTGCAAGTACACTCAAGCTGGTTTGAATAAGGAATTTGTTTTTTTGGTTTTCAACTTCAAAACCGATGTAATTACCTTGGGCTTCAAGGTTATACTTGTGAGCCTTGACCTGAACTTCCTGGCTGCGGGCCTCGGGTTTGATTCTATGTTGGAGTACAGTGGTCCGAAGGTTGGATTAAAGGAGCATTCAGAACGCTAGAACACGACAGGCGGTTGATCATTGAACACGCTTCAAGTCTATCAGCAACTCTTAATTACTCCTATAGACAGAGCAAAGGAGAGCAAAACGAGTACTAATTTACAAAACCAAACCAACCAAAATGATTAGCGATCATTAAGGAGCAAGGTGTATTCGAGCGCAACGAGTTTCCGGGGACCCGCAAGCAGACCTCGTAGACATCAACATGATTCACTGATAATTAGCTATTTTGGTATCACGAGAGGAGGATGGCGGAAGAAAGTGTGTAACACAAATAGCTGAGTTCAACTATTATATAATAGCCGACACTCTTTCAATCTGGACCAACTATTCATCAACAACACAAAGCCATACATCGAAGTCTTAACATCAAGATGCCTATGCGTCCAGCACCCCGCAGCCCTCGACGCACTCGTCGCGACGGCAAAGCAACCCAGAGATCCTTGTCAGATTTCGAGCAGACCCACCAAGGAGGCACAGCTTCTTCGCGCCAGACAGTAGCATCGCGTCGAAGAGATGAACAACCGCTATGTGAACAGACAAACCAAGACATGCGCCAGGCAGCAAGCAGGCAACATCAGTTGGGGCACGGGTCTCGCTTATCGGTAAGAGGGAGAGCAGATCCAGAAGACTGAGGTGCAATTTGTGATTAGGCATACAAGTCGTTCAAAGTCTGCTGAACCAGCAGCTGAGCAACACAGGGTAGCCAACGTCCGAGGTACCTCGGGCATTCATTTAGCGGGTGATAGACCGCATTCATGGCAGTCTTTTCACCGAGCACCTGAACGAGATTTCACTCGAAAGCGAACTCGATCGGGGAGTTTCACCAGTGCAAGTCAGGATTCCGTCGCAGGCAACGGGGATGAACGACCAGTCCAACGACATAACAATATGTCAGGGTGGGCCACGGGCACTCGTCAACAAAATCTGACGAAATCAGGGGCCGACAGCTAGAGCAATATTGAGCGACCCGCATGGGGATTATCGTAGGGAAGCCGAACGAGAACAACTACGTAGACGATGGGAACTCAGCGGACAGCACCGAGACTTCGCGCGATCGATGCAGGATATGCGCAAGGCTAGTTACGTCGACGACGGTAATATTCATGGCAACAGAAAATGACCACACAAATACGAACAGGCGAGAGAGCCGATCATGGCACCAGCGCAGTGGAACGAGCATCGCCGAGCCATGTGTCAACGCCTCGAAGGAAAGATATCTTTCTTTGTGGATGAACTTTGTCGAGCACAGAGAAATTACGATGTCCCAAGATGTACATTACTAACGTCCACGATCGGTACACTGAAAGGAGCGTTGAATACTCAATTGGAAGCTATCAGGAAGAACTACCAGCACAGCTGGGATGGTTCAAAAGACCAGTTTCCAAGGCACGAACTTACTCAGCAGAAGGATTTCACTAGTTTATATATATATATATATATATATTGTTTAATTTACACTACTAGTGTTATATGTTTAATTTTCAATAGTTTAAGAGGTCATTTATTTTCGAAGCTCTTCAATCACTGGTGACGCTTGAGCTTGAGGGAGTGTAGTAAAAGTCCCTTAAACCACTATCAGTGTGGAGTTAGAATTAGTTTACAATTAATTCGCACGAGGTGAATTATATGTAGACCACGTAGACAATCAAATATAAGAATAAATACACCGCACTGAGCCTCAGGGAGACTCAGTAGGTTTTAGTATCGTATTTTGATGTGTTTACTACATTTTTTTACGACTAGTTACTTTAGGTGTATTATTCGATTTTATCTCGAGGATAATAGTGGACGGAAAAATTCGTTTTATTGACAAGTTACAGGAGTTGATCTCCCTCAGAACCGGATAGCTAAAAGGAGCTTGCAAATTACGACAGGAGCAAAGTCTTCCGAGCACAGATAAGTGAAAACAAACCCCACCTTCCGTTTTGCTCCGGTTTGATACGTTTGCATGTGATTTTCATATATACGACAGGAGCATAAAGTCTTCCGAGCTATATATAAGTGAAAATAAATCACCATATTATATTTTATATATATATTTGATATATATGATTTTATATATATATATATATATATATATATATATATATATATTATAATTAATATTGGTATATATTTTATTATTATTATAATATATAATAGAGCAAATAACAGGAGCCCATTATATATATATATATATTATAATTTCTATATACATATGCCTATATATATATATATGCTATATATATATATATATATTATATTATTATATATATATTTTTAATATATATATATATATATATATATATATATATATATATATATATATATTATTTTATATCGGTTTATATATATGATACATATTATATATAATATATATATATATATATATATATATATATATTATATATGTATATATATTATATATATATATATTATGCAGATTTCCATTTTTTTATGGGATCTAGAGCAAATTGGAGTGATTAGTAATATATGCAATTGTTAGCATTTTTTTATCTGATGAGCATTTTATTTTATATTTTTTTATAGAATAATTAGTCATCCGACCATTTCCCAACAACCATTCATTCTTCTTTTGATTTTTTAATCCATCTTCGGTCCAAAAATCCAGATACTTCAATTCCAATGCGATTTTCAGGCCGTCGTTGACAATCAAGGCCTCCCTCTGACTATTTAGCAGCCCATAGGACGTTTGAACAATGTTTTGACTGGCCTAGTCAGTCCACACAACACAAACATGATGCAGTATCGCAGTTAGGGGTATAGAAGAACGTAATTTGGCGAAGAAGGTCGATATGGCAAATTTTTTCATAGGTGTGGGCGAGTACAGCGACAACAATGGGTAGATAGAGGTGCTCAAGAAAAGCAGGTAGCAATGTAGAATCGACAGTGTCAGGCGACGTAGTATGGAAACGAGTGAATTAAGCGCGTGTGAGACAGGTAGCAATGCAGAAGAGGAGCTAGGCACAGTTTGGGAGAAACTGAGACAGAAAGAATGCGATTTCAACTCGTATTTTCAGCAAATATCAACTACTGGAGCAAGCTTTGGTAATCAATTGGCTAGACGAAAAGACTGACATGGTTAGAAGATCGATTTTTCGAAAATATCTCGGAGTCGAATGTTTGGCCATCGTTGCATGCGCGAACTTCGATGGTCACGAAAGTATATAGAAGAAGAATATATATATAATATATATATATCATATATATATATACCCATATATATATATATACTATATATAAGATATATATATATATATGTTATATATATATATATATATATATTATATATATATATATATATATATATATATATATATATATATATATATATATATATATATATATATATATATCTCACGAGAGTATTGAACCCACGACCAACAAATAAAACCGATGTTAAAGGCTGAAAATCATATATATATATATATATATATATATATATATATATATATATACTTGAATTTTTCATTTTAGAGGAAGTCAACGTAAGTAGCCGTGGACCAGCAAGTAGCATGGTACGGTGGAATGATTGTTGGTGAAAACTAAGGAGAACGAGAACGTTATCGCCGACGTATAAGGCGAATCGTCAAGATGCAGCGGACTCTTGCAAGGAACAGAAGAAATAGTACCTGCAAGAGTAGACAGCACTAATCAGGCATCGTGCAAGTACACTCAAGCTGGTTTGAATAAGGAATTTGTTTTTGGTTTTTCAACTTCAAAACCGATGTAATTACCTTGGGCTTCAAGGTTATACTTGTGAGCCTTGACCTGAACTTCCTGGCTGCAGGCCTCGGGTTTGATTCTATGTTGGAGTACAGTGGTCCGAAGGTTGGATTAAAGGAGCATTCAGAACGCTAGAACACGACAGGCGGTTGATCATTGAACACGCTTCAAGTCTATCAGCAACTCTTAATTACTCCTATAGACAGAGCAAAGGAGAGCAAAACGAGTACTAATTTACAAAACCAAACCAACCAAAATGATTAGCGATCATTAAGGAGCAAGGTGTATTCGAGCGCAACGAGTTTCCGGGGACCCGCAAGCAGACCTCGTAGACATCAACATGATTCACTGATAATTAGCTATTTTGGTATCACGAGAGGAGGATGGCGGAAGAAAAGTGTGTAACACAAATAGCTGAGTTCAACTATTATATAATAGCCGACACTCTTTCAATCTGGACCAACTATTCATCAACAACACAAAGCCATACATCGAAGTCTTAACATCAAGATGCCTATGCGTCCAGCACCCCGCAGCCCTCGACGCACTCGTCGCGACGGCAAAGCAACCCAGAGATCCTTGTCAGATTTCGAGCAGACCCACCAAGGAGGCACAGCTTCTTCGCGCCAGACAGTAGCATCGCGTCGAAGAGATGAACAACCGCTATATGAACAGACAAACCAAGACATGCGCCAGGCAGCAAGCAGGCAACATCAGTTGGGGCACGGGTCTCGCTTATCGGTAAGAGGGAGAGCAGATCCAGAAGACTGAGAGTGCAATTTGTGATTAGGCATACAAGTCGTTCAAAGTCTGCTGAACCAGCAGCTGAGCAACACAGGGTAGCCAACGTCCGAGGTACCTCGGGCATTCATTTAGCGGGTGATAGACCGCATTCATGGCAGTCTTTTCACCGAGCACCTGAACGAGATTTCACTCGAAAGCGAACTCGATCGGGGAGTTTCACCAGTGCAAGTCAGGATTCCGTCGCAGGCAACGGGGATGAACGACCAGTCCAACGACATAACAATATGTCAGGGTGGGCCACGGGCACTCGTCAACAAAATCTGACGAAATCAGGGGCCGACAGCTAGAGCAATATTGAGCGACCCGCATGGGGATTATCGTAGGGAAGCCGAACGAGAACAACTACGTAGACGATGGGAACTCAGCGGACAGCACCGAGACTTCGCGCGATCGATGCAGGATATGCGCAAGGCTAGTTACGTCGACGACGGTAATATTCATGGCAACAGAAAATGACCACACAAATACGAACAGGCGAGAGAGCCGATCCGATCATGGCACCAGCGCAGTGGAACGAGCATCGCCGAGCCATGTAATGTCAACGCCTCGAAGGAAAGATATCTTTCTTTGTGGATGAACTTTGTCGAGCACAGAGAAATTACGATGTCCCAAGATGTACATTACTAACGTCCACGATCGGTACACTGAAAGGAGCGTTGAATACTCAATTGGAAGCTATCAGGAAGAACAGAGCTCCGGAGCCACGGACATGGCCCGATTGGCCTTTAGACCGTTATCAATTAAGCAGCACAGCCGATAGAGACACACGAGGGGTGTTAGAAGAGGCACTGAAAGAACGCCCATGTCTCAGGACTAGATGAGTCGTGGATGGTACGTTGGTTATATAAGGTACTCATACATTTTAAGGCAGCAAAGGCCACAATTGACTATCTCCGTGACAACCATAATCAGCTGAGGGTATATCCGGCGGAACAGGTCATAGACCAAATCTGTGAACATGAGAGCAAGGCCACCGTAGACCCTACCTTCAAGAAGTTGGCGAAGGGTGATCCCACCAAGGGTGTAGAGTCAGCCAGGGAACATTTGAACAAGATTGTAGAAGTTCACAAGCGAGCCTGGGAGCGAGCAGATAAGGGCAAGGACTTTCCTAAGCGGTTGCTTAATCACTGCCTAATACAGGCCCTCGAGGACCTGACAGGTAATATGACATATGAAGCCACGCTACAACACCACATAGGTTGGGACCAGCTAAAGACTGAAGACCTTCTCCGCATTTTTTAAAATCCAGACATACAAGAAACCGTGTCATCCTCAGACAACTGGTACGGACACAGACGAATGTGGGGGATAGGCGTAGACAGCTTCCAGCCCAACAACGAGATCGTATTTTGAATACGAATACAGGAGGAGGCAGCACACAACGCACAAGCACGTCTACGACCATCACGTGTTACGCGTGCAGAGCGGGTGCCCCACTTCCTGCAAGCACTACCAGTTGAACAAACGGGTTGGATCCACATCCAACTCAGGCTGAGCATTCAAGCAAGGCGTATCCTTCAATAAGAGTTTACCCGCGGTCAACACCATTACGGCTCTGATAGACTCGGACGACCAGCAAACGGAGCATGAAGAGACCACGCCTACAGACACATACATTGCTTCCATACTGGCACACCCAGACGAAATCGAACAGGGTGAGTTGGAAGAGGATGCAACGTGGGAAACCATAGGCAGCGATCAGGAATAGGACGTAAGGTGTCGGATGCAGATGCAACTTTTAGTTTTCCCGTCTAGCACACCCGTGATACTATCGATTAAAGATTCATTACTTTCAATGGACAATCGAGTATTCATATCTATCCTGATTAACGGTAAGTCATGCAGGGCGATAGTGAATTCGGGGAGCAAACAGAAGTTGCATTGATTCGACATCCGCACACGATTGAGGGTTACAAATGAGGTCGGCTCCGGAGGGATCCTATATATACCTAGCTGATCGTAGTCTTTGTACACGGCGAACAGGCTCAACCGTACAAACTCCAGTACGATATGGTCTAGA
>LUCW03000723.1:50000-55597 GCA_001586965.3 Sphaeroforma sirkka | reverse complement strand
TTTAAGATGTCATGTGTGGTACAAACTGCAGTCATTTCAATCATATGACACAGGATAACATTACGGTCTAGAAGCGCAGTGATCTCCGCACCTGATCGTCGGGTAGCTTGGATATGGCATGGCTTAGTCTTAAAAAGTCTGTTTTGTATTTTAACATAGTTACATAGTTAGGTATTCCAGCAATTATCAGAGTAACTAGCCCCTTGGCACCAAACGCACTCCGAATATCTTCAGACTATTCTTTCTTGGCCTTCAGATTGTCTTATTGGAGAGTTACTAACGACATGTTTTTGTGTTTTAAGTTTGTGAGATGGCTTAAGATAGCTTATATTATCTAAGACATTATAATTAAAACTATGAATGTGATGCTAATAATATTTAAAACAATCCTAGTCTAAATATCTAGAACTACATAGTCTGCAGTTCGCAATGAGCGAATAACATGTTCAATATTTCATATTTTCCACTTGATATCAGTACATACATAAATGCATAAATACCCCAGCAGTCTGAAAAGTGAAATGAGAATTCTGAAATGATTATTTCTAAAAATATATTGGTTTGTTCTGTTTTTGTTTTTTAAAAGAAAAAACAATACAAAAATTATGCTGACGCTGTATAGTTTTTATTATTATTTTAAAAAATAGTTCATTTAGAAGGAATGTTTTTATACGGCACTGGTGACAATAGAACTATTAATCACCTCAGGCCCAGTTTCCTACCAATCTCGTACTCAAACTTTTTCGAGATTACTTTGCTTTTAAGATGTAATTAGCGCGATTTTAGCCCGTTTATTGCACATGTTGTATTAGTTCTTTGCCGGGCTCAGAGGAGAGGTCGACGTATGTCAGACACGAATAGTGTCAACTGTAAAACTATGGGCGAATCCGAAGCTATAACTAAGACAGAGGACGCCTATATACATGTGTCTAATTGCTAACATATGTAAAGCCCTTCAGACCGACGAGGACCTAACATAAGTGCAACAAATGGGTTGTATCTGCGCTACAATTTCTAACATTTAAGTCGAGCGCTTTCAACTGACAGATAACAAACAAACCGGCAGAAAACAAACACATCTCATAAGTGCTTTTAAAATCACGCTAAGTACATTAATACACCTATATTTAAGCAAATTAAACTCGAAAAGGTACACGAGACTGGTAGTAAACTGGGCCCGAGGTGGTTAATAATTTTATTGTCACCAGTGCCGTATAAGGACATTCGTCTGGCGCGATCGCGACAGACTTCTTGGAGTTGGCGAGTCTTCTTTCAGTTGTTTATGTTTTTTATAAAAAAAATACTATTTACAGTATGTTGATTCTGGTCAGAATAAATATGTGGAAACGGTAAATACAGATTTGAGATTTGTCTGTATTTTTAGAAGACTAAATAATTAATGGGTTATTTCAAACAAGACTTCAGATTTGAGAGTGTACGTTATGTTGCTATGGTAATTAGCTATCAGAGTATATGTTGAACGTGAACAAAATATGAAACCAAATATCCCCAACAACGTTTTTAAAAAAATAAAAAAATAACAAGAGACGTCGAATAATTTAATGAAAACAATCCCCACTATGTACTACTGCAAATATCAAATATGATATAAAAAATAACGCTACTGGTATCCGTGAGTATTTATTATTTAACGTATTGTTCTTCGGACAATTGTCCGATCAGGCATGTTGTTTATTTTATTTCTTCTCTAGAGGGTCATGAACGTATTTAAGGTTTTCTAAATATATATACACTTTCAATCGTTGATTTGTTTTTAAAAAATACAAAAATATAAGAATATATATTGTGTACAATGCATTTTTTTAAAAACAAATAGTAAAACACTTATGTAGCCATCTGCCGGATAGGTATCTAGAGTATATTCATATTATAAATGATGTAGCAGGACGCATATCATGACCAACAGAAAACATAGATGATGCGCACCCACCAGTTCTGAAGTTGTCCAGTGTACCTTATTGTTGCTCTCATCTGTCGAGATGAAAATGAAACCTACATTTTCAAATAGTTCCTGCTTCGTGCGATGAATGAAGTAAATATATGATATCTGCTATTGAGCATCCACCGATAGCAAATCCTGGTAGACATACGGATAGTTTTATGGGCGTATCGTGGCTACTGTACGTTGTAAAGACAGGCATTTAACTGACGAGTATGAAGTTGACAAGCAGAAAAGCACGGTATTCTTGAGAACCGAAAGCAATATGCTGCATGTTGTCTTTCAATACGAATTCTCGGAACTAACCCAGATTGTACCCTGCATTATGCATGCAAGTCATATTTTGACAAATGATTGGATACAGACCATTCTAACAACACAATTCATTTGACTAGTTCAACATAGTTATGCGGAGCATCTCGTGCATTTGTAATTTTGGACCCACTTTTTGTAGATTTCGAAGCTGTTCTCGTGGTTGGTATGCTCCAACAACCGGGCCCTTGGTTTAATTAAATATTTGCTGACAATATAAAATATACCCCTCATACACTTCAGCTCGGTTTCTTCCCCAGTGTTCATTTCAAAATATATTGTTCTGCGCAATGAATCCAAGAGACACTGTCGGTGACAGGTATCATCTTTGTACAAAGTGCCACAGATTCTGTCTATATATTGAACTACACTTGAAATCCAGTAGTTTATTGTCAGCAGAAGCGAGTATTTATGTGGTTAGACCCGCTGGCATTTATCGAGTCATGAACCACTGAGCGGCTTGTGAAAACCGAAGAAGCAATCGTCACCAGAACACTCAAACATCAGCATAGACTAGCCAAAGATACACCATACATATGTAGAATACAATTTGGAAAATATGATGGACATTTTCTGACTTATCTGAATCATTTTAGACCTGTTTTTTATTCAACATCGCTTTTGCGCTTCTTCCGCGACATTAACAGCACTATTTAAAAGACAACAAAACATCTACTCTTTGCAGCAGAAGTGGGACGCACACTTCATATTGCGATGGCTGTTGTTGAACCAGCGCTGACACTTTCTGTTGTTCTTGATTTTCTTGTTATACTTATCCTTGCACACATCCTGGTTATTGTCCTTACATGTTAGCCATTCGGAGTTGGGCTCCTCACGACACTCAGCAATCTCACATCCATCTTCACCCAGTTTGAACCCCCACTGGCAGTACATCTCAAATTCCATCTGAGGCTTAGCTGCAGGGCATGATTTGGGTCGGCACTCGGGAAGTTCACATCCGTCGTGACCAGTCTTGTATCCATTGTCACATGGAGACCCACACGGAATCATGTCATGGCACTGATCGGGTGTGCAACACAAAACCATAGGGTCAAATGTAGACCAAGAAACTCCATGGGGTTTGATTCGGACATCCTTAGCTAGCTCATTGTATTGAAAACCTACTGGACATTCATTATCTTTAATCCACTTCTTACACAGCTCGAAACTGCTGATTTCGGAGGAGAAAGCCATGGTAACAGCCGAAGCGCTGGCGAGGACGAGGGTAGTGGCACAGAACTTCATTTTAGTAGCAATACAGTTGTATAATTGGTGATTGTTAGTGTTCAAGCAATATTGTCTGAATGTTCTGGCATTCATATATGATTTGTCAACGCATAAATACACATTCCCAAGGAAAGGATCTGATGAGTGTCGAGCTATTCACCAGGGAACCAGAAACTACTTCTTTTTTGCAGTTACTGCATTTATTCATTTAATTCTATTGATATATATTCTTAAATTCTATTGGCCACTGTGTTCCTGTATATTGTGAACGTATCTCATCACTGAGTTGTAAAGAACGTCTTCTTCCCCATCTATGCATCGTTGCACGACTTTGTTTGCCGAGCTCGTACACATATATTAACATTCAAACTTAGCTAAACTACACGTTTAATTAAATTGCATGGCATGTCCCATCTTCTTCTCCATGTCTCCTTTGTCCATGGTAGACCATTCGTAGTACTGCTTGAACGTATCTCCTAGGAACTTTCCAAAGGTCACATCGCTACCATCCCATCTCTCAGCCAATGGCGGTACACGCGAATCTGTAGCGGCATAAATCAAGTTTACAAATCGATAGAGCCTCCAATGAATCGTTCTACATGTACAAACCGTGTCACTCTCATTGAGAATTTGTACAATAAAGTACATATATATATATATATATATACAAATACATACATTTATTTACACATATACATATACATATACATATACATATACATATACACACACACACATACACACACACACACACACATTTATATATACATATATATATATATAAATGTAAAGATACACTCAGCGTATCGATCTGCACCAAGTGAAGCGTACACGTAGCATACCTGGAGCTTGATCGAACACCTGCTCTAGCGTTGTTCCCTCAGGTCGTTGCAGAATATATCCTGGCGGTGTATCTATTTGACGAGGATGAAGAGTATGGATCATAATTACATATATATATATACGATATTCTGCAATAAATGTAAAACAGGGTGTTGTTCTTCCGTTATTTTTAATCAATGAAAGACATCGATATATGCATAAACAATATCTTTCGGAAATAATGAAATATAACCGCTACAGACACGAGTGTGCCTGCTGCTTTACAGTTTCATTTGACCTGATATCTGTCAGAACCTTTAAACCTCACCTGTCAAGAACAGAGCAGCACATCGAAATTCACACAGACACATCCACATCCATATCGTATATATATATATATATATATATATATATATATACATACGCAAATACATACATACATACATACATACACACACACACACACATACGCACACACATACACATACACATACACACACACACACACACACATATATATATATATATATATATATATCCAAGCACAAGAATAAGGCACAAAGATGATGATGTGAGCGACTACATTCGTGCACACAAATAGGACTAATGTGAGCTGGCTATTGACCAAACAGCGGTCATATCATCATATAAAGACACTCGCATACAGATATACACTACAAACATGCACAGATCAGAAACATACGCGCATACGATGACATACGCGTATGGGCCTACGTAGCACGCGCACAGGTTACGTTGTTGCAACTTTGTAGTGTGGGCACAGTCGAACATCAAAAGTGACTACGAACACCGGGAATGATATAGCATACACTAATACCAATATACACACATATGTACTATACACACAAGATCGCACATGTAGTAAAACATACATGCACAGGAATATCAACCCATACTTGTTTACATACTTGAGGGTGTACTGTACACGAATAGGAACTTACACACACATGTTGATAATTTTACACACGAACAATTTCACGAACAAAGACAAACCGGAATAGACCCACATGTGTATATAGGCACACGAACGTACCTACAAACACAGGGAAGGTGCCTCGGCCCACCTTAAGACCCTCGGGTGGTTCACTCGAGCGCACACAGTGGGGAGTAGCTACTAACAGTCCACCTGTGAAGATTTGTAGACACTCACCACACTGCACACCCAAGTTATCGGCTGGGATTCTGGCAGTAACAAATGAGAAAAAACATGTGTGAAAGAATGACAAGATGATAATAATATGTATACATACATGCA
>LUCW03000723.1:32500-45000 GCA_001586965.3 Sphaeroforma sirkka | reverse complement strand
TTTACGATGCCGATATTGAAATTAAAAGGAACCATAGGAAGTAAAATAGATACCAGATATGACCTTAGGATTTGATCCACTGCCTAGTTCTGATTCGGAGATACAACTGTACAATGGTAGTGAATTTGAAAATTGTATGATGGAGTTGTAATCTGCTTCAAAGTCAGCTTGGTATACTTCTCAGTATATTTAAAGGTTAACCCCTGTAAATTAGTTATAGTCATCAAGGCAAATTCAGTATCATCTCCTGTACATTGTGCGTGCCTACAGACAATTCGACGTTTGAGAAACGATTTGGCAATACCTGAAGCCAATCAGGGACAAACCAATCATGGACATAGCCTACTATCAACTACACAGCACAATGTACTGTCATATAAAAGTCTTTTAGTCTCCTGGCCACCTACAGGTATTAACCTAAATTCTTAGTGAAAGACACTCCGTGAAACTTTGCTCGTTTAAGGTATATTCCGTTCACTTCATCCTTCTCTTTTGGTGTTTTGCAATACAAATCTCAACTAAAAACAGACATATGCTATCAGAAGTACTATCTGTTCACAATCGTTCTTCGGGTGGTGATATGGTTCTGGTAACCTTTCTTCCTTTCAAAGTGGGTTAAAAAGCCTCTTCTGAATAACTTACTCATCGATCAATATCGTAAACAGTCACCTTTAGCAATGTTGAATAGAATTTGCCGGCATCCCTAATTTATTTCCAACACATTAGTTTGGATTCCTACTGCTGTGAGTTGGAGCTCAGTGGTAGACATAGTTCTGGCGACGTTCTAAAACTTTGTGGCTATGGACACTAGTTATGTCCATAACGAAGCATATTCTTCTGTTCTGGCGCATGCATGGTACTGTTCGTGCATGCGATGCATAGACATAAAATGCCAAGATTTTGGATTTATATTCTGAAGAAGACCTTGAAGTCCAGTAGTTAAGTGTCAGCAGACACGAGTATTTAAGGGATTAATAGGCTCGCTGACATTGATAGAGTATTGTACCACTGAGCGGCTCGTCGAATCCTGAGAACTGAGAACCCGATCGCCACCTAGACGTACAATCATCAGAATATTAAAGGGATTGTGATATTCTAAATATATTACAACTTGTGTTTTATTCAGCGTTGCCTTCGCGCTTCTTTCGCGATATAATAACAGTATCACCATTTGAGAAAATAGAAAATGTTTTAATCTTTGCAACAGAAGTGGGATGCACACTTCATATTGCGATGACTGTTGTTGAACCAGCGTTGACACTTTCTGTTGTTCTTGACTGTCTTGTTATACTTATCCTTGCAGACATCCTGGTTATTGTTCTTACATGTTAGCCATTCGGATTTCGGTTCCTCGCGACACTCAGCGATCTCACATCCATCCTTACCTAGCTCGAATCCCCATTGACAGTACATCTCAAATTCCATCTGGGGCTTAGCTACAGGGCACGATTTGGGTCGGCACTCCGGAAGTTCACATTCATCATGGCCAGTTTTGTACCCATTGTCACACGGGGACTTGCTCGGAATCATATCATGGCACTGATCGGGTGTACAACACAAAACCATAGGGTCAAATGTTGACCAAGAAACTCCATGGGGCTTAATTCGAACATCCTTAGCTAGTTCGTTGTATTTAAAACCTACTGGACATTCGTTATCTTTGATCCACTTCTTACACAGCTCGAAACTGCTGGTTCCGGAGGAACTGGCAATGGTAACAGCCGAAGCGCTAGCGAGGACAAGGGTAGTGGTAAAGAACTTCATTTTGGTGGCGAGATATAGTTGTAGTATCCGTTGCTGTTTACGTTCGAGTGATTCTGACACGTATGTATGCTTTTTCAACGCTTTAATACCCATTGTCAAAAAAAAAAAATTGAATTCACCAGGTAACAACACAGTATATTTTGCCGATATTTTGATCCTCTAAGTTCATAAGTAATTAGTTCAAAATTTAACGAGTTTTCACATGGCCCCCCACTGAGGCTCTGGACAAATTTCTATCGAAAAATAGGGGATTATAGTTTTTTAAATTGTTTATGCGTAATGAGCCGGAGGCCCGCCCGGAGCGTTTGGGTATGTACAATGAGTAGTGTTAAGCATCACGGGTTTGTTGTGTTGCAAGTCGCAGTCCGCAAGAGATATAGATCTTAGCATGAGTATTTTCTATATATGTATTCTAGATCTCATTCTATATTCGAATTTTATGCAGTAGCATAAAGTTTTGGCCATTCCGAACTGGTTCCCGCTGGGACCTATTGTTTTCGAGCCTTTTGACTGGCTCGAATTTTGACCTATGTTACTCAAGTTTGCTTTTGTTCTACAGATCCCTGCTACAGAGTGCAGAGTCCTATAGGACTTTGAGTCTCTGAGTTTCTGACTCTATTGTTCCTCTTTTTTTGATAAAGGTTTGCCATAAATAGATACAGGGACATATCTGAGATATTTACTTTACTATTCTTGTTTTTAAATTGTTTTTAAAAACGAACAATTTATGTATACTTTTTGAAAAATACAAATGTGTATGTATTCAATATTTGAGTAAATACTAAATACGTATGTATTCACTAATCACTATTCAGTATTCAGTATACTAATTATATGGGTAATGGTTGTATTTTAAAATATAAAATATACATGGTAAATACTAAAAAAGACTAAAAGTCTGACACTGTCACTCTGTGACAGTTTAGATTGTGACTATCTGATGAATACAGAGTGATGCTCACCCTTCATATGTAGCAATAGCCATTAAATATTGACAAAAAAAAGTGATAAATAAAATCTTGGTTTGCAGGCTGACTCAGCTTTTACTCTTGATCTTGATTCTTCCGACTTCCTTCACTGACTTCAGTGATCGTCACTCCTATATGCCTGAGGCCCGGCTGAGGATTCAATTTTTATTTGTTTTTATAAAAAGGGCTCTATCGCTAAGCTCAATACGTTTTGCCAAACTATATGCGATAAACTTTAAACGTAAATGCAAAAAGTTTAGTTAATTTTTATGCGTTTTAAAGTAGTCGGGGGCAAATCGACCATGAAAATTTTCCAAATTTGCACCTGAGAAATTGACCTTTTTTATGAAAAGGCGATTTGAAACTATTCACAACTAACACAAAGTTAAAAATAGGACAATTCGTGACAGTTAGGCCGCCTCAAAAATATACCTATTTATAGACCTATAGGACTGTATATAGGATAAACTTTTAGAGTATGTAAAAGCATTTTTTTTTTTAAAATCGTTTTTTAAAGGGAAACGTAATGAGGTTAGGCTCTATGTAGAAGCCCAGAGCTCAGACTTACGGTCTTACCAGAGTCCAGACTCTCAAACTCCAGAGTCCACACTCAAGAGTCCAGAGTCCAGAGTCCAGACTCAGCGAGACAACTCCCAGTCACCTCTCGCCTCATTCTCTCGCCTCTTATAGATTCAAAATTTTACAGTTACTTTACAGTATAGTGTATACTGTATAGTGTAGAGTGTATATCGTACATATTCAGTTACTCTACACTCTGGAGTTTATTCTCCAGCGCCAGTGTCCAGCAGGCAACAAGACAACTACTCCTCAACAAGACAGCATGCTGCATGACATGTTGATGACAGCAAGCACATGATATGCTCAATTTCAGTTTTTTCAGTTATTCGTGAATCTCTTACTGCTATTTTTCGAATTTCTATTTATATATTGTTCTTTTATTGTTTTAAAAACAAATGAGTTCATTAGGGGTGGACAACAAAATATTGGTTTTTGAAGACGAAATTTTTTACTATAGAGGTTAACCCAAAGTGATCGTTTAATAAATTAAGCATATTCAATCTCATCCTGATCGGCCTATTGGTTGAAAAGGTGGTTCTATTACTTGTTTGTACCACAACTGGGTTAAACTAGCCATACGTAGGCGCATACTCTAAACCTAGGTGCATGGGATGGGTGTACATGGACCTACACAGCACCTACGTATGGCTAGTTTGACCCAGTTCTGGTACAGACCAGTATTAGCCCTATCTTTTGAACCAATAGGCCGATCGTGATGAGATTTTAAATTCGTGGCTAACTTGACAAGATGAACATTTTGAGCTATTTAATGACCAATGAACGTCAATTATTTAAGTACCTCTGGGTCAATTTCTATAGTAAATATCCCCGTCTTCAAAAAACCTACTGTTTTTGTAGGCCACCCCTATCTGAATCTCAGAATCAATCGGACTGTTCTGAATTTCTATATTTACTAGCAACTCAAGTGACAAGGAGGGTGTGTCTGTGTGTGATTTATTTAGCATTTTTTAAAACCGAAATAAGACTGATAATCATTAATCACTCAGAGAATGAACTGAAATGTGAACAGTCTAAATATTTGGGTCGTATGTAAATACTCCTTTTGTTTTTATTTTTGTTTCTATTTATGTTCTTTTTTTTAAAACAATTATTTGCCTTATTTTATGAAAATAAATTCTAGAGAACAAAAACAGATTATAAAATAACAGACGTTTTTAAAAAAAAGGCGCATGTTGCATCAATGACAGTTCCATCATCTTGCATAAAAAACATGACCACAGTTTATGTACACACATAGTACAAAGAATTATTACCAATATAACAGGCTCTCTAACAAGTGGAACTATACGTATATAAGCGGATAAATTTGATAGGATAATATCACATTCTACAAATAAGTTAATAACACAAAACAACACGATTGATTTCCATTGAGTTATATTTCCACTAACATGAAGTTCTTTGCCACTACCCTCGTCCTCGCCATCGCTTCGGCTGTAGCCATGGCCAGTTCTTCCGGGACCAGCAGTTTCGAGTTATGTAAGAAGTGGACAAAAGGTAACGAGTGTCCAGCAGGTTTTAAATACAATGAGCTAGCTAAGGATGTACGAATCAAGCCCCATGGAGTTTCTTGGTCAACATTTGATCCAATGGTTTTGTGTTGCACACCCGATCAGTGCCATGACATGATTCCGAGCAAGTTCCCGTGTGACAATGGGTACAAGACTGGCCACGATGGATGTGAACTTCCGGAGTGCCGACCCAAATCGTGCCCTGTAGCTAAGCCCCAGATGGAATTTGAGATGTACTGTCAATGGGGATTCAAGCTAGGTAAGGATGGATGTGAGATCGCTGAGTGTCGCGAGGAACCGAAATCCGAATGGCTAACATGTAAGAACAATAACCAGGATGTTTGCAAGGATAAGTATAACAAGACAGTCAAGAACAACAGAAAGTGTCAACGCTGGTTCAACAACAGTCATCGCAATATGAAGTGTGCATCCCACTTCTGTTGCAAAGATTAAACGATTTCCTATTTTCTAAAAAGTGATTCTGTTATATTATATCGCGAAAGAAGCGCGAAAACAACGCTGAATAAAGCATAAGTTGTATTATATTTAGATATGTCACATTTGCTTATAAAATACATATGATGTGTCTTTGGCTTGTCTATTCTGATGATCGTACGTCTAGGGGACGATCGCTTCTTCGGTTGTCAGAATTCGAAGCAGGGATTGATAAGTTTTAGCGGACCACTCAAATACTCGCTTTTGCTAACTGGTCTTCGAAATTCTCTCTTATATATCATTGTGCATATAAATCTGTAACACATTGTCTAAAGATGGTAGCTGTCACCAACAGTGTTTCCTGAATTCATTGAGCAGAACAATCTTGACCAGCATCTGTTGTTAAAGAACATCGTATACTCTGAAGAAGCGGTCTGAGGTGAAATTTGGGGCTGACTCACTGCCAGAAACTATATAACCAAGGAACGGGTTGTTAGACAAATACTAATCGTACGAACAATTTCGATATCTACAAAACGTGGGTCAAGAAAATAAGGAGCGCATGAACTGCCCTGCGTATATTATTAATTAGTCAGCTAATTGTGATGTAAATTGGGCCTGCTTTCAATCATTGGTGTATGCCACGAGCAGTATCATGGCATGTGCCAGTACAAAACACCATGCTTCGTTGCGTAAAAAACTAGTATCTATGGACAAGAAATTGTAGAACGTCGCCTAGGGACCACCTGTCTAGTACTGAGCTTCAGCTTAGTTTTAAATAGAATGTCCATGAGCTTCGAAAGTGACTCTTACACCTTTGGGTCCCATACCCGTTTGTTGTCAGAGGGTTTAATTGCAACATCTAGGACATGTATGCCGGATACTACTCAAAATAGGTACTGGTGATTCTTTACGATTCTGATTTACGAGTAGGTCATTCAAAAGAAATATAAATACTCACGTTGGATTTTTTTTTTGGAAGGACCATGTCACCATTATATCAACAATAGTGAACAGATATTCCAGTATATAGCACATATCTATTTTTAGCTACTATGAGTTGTATTGCGAAATTCTAGAAGTATAAGAGTGGGTGAACTGGAAACGGAATATACCTGAACACGCGCAAAGTACATTTCGTACGATTTTGCACGTGTCGGCAGAATGAAAGACTTGTACACTATGCTGTTTGATTAATAGTAGGCCACAATGACCATACTTATTTTGATTAGGGCGAAATTGTTCTAAAGTGAAAACGACGAATCATCTGTATATAGTACAATGTACAACATACGATACTTAGTTTGCCTTGGTGGATATAATTGATTTGTTATGGTTCGCTTTCATAAAAGTTTTTATCGCTTCCTAAACGTGTTGCAGCCCTATTATACCATATCAAATTTGCAACCATTGTGCAGATTTATCTCCGACTTCGCTAGTTTTGATCTGAATCAGGTAGCACTCCTTATCATAGTGTCATTGTATGCGAGTTTCAATTCACGTTCTGATCAGATTACTTCTACCTTCAATATCAGCATCGTGAGGTATGTCAAAGCAAATAAAATACCCAGCCACTATTGTGACCAATTCACGTCTAGATGGACATAAAAACAAGATGTATATCACCAATTGTGGATTCAAATGTAATCACAAACGAGGGGGAATTCTTCTAAGATACATAGAGCTCGACTTCCAGATATTAGTGCCATGGATTCATCAATGCGCACATGCTGATTGCAGACTGTGGATGACCGATAGAAGATATCATATATTTACTTTATTCATCGCACGAAGCAGGAACTATTAATATAGTGTATGATTGATTTTCTATCTCGACAAATGAGAACAATAATAAGGAACGCCAAACAACTTCGTAACTAGGGTTCATACAATCTATGAAAATACTAAATACGTACTCGTTTGGTCATTCTGCGTCCTGCCTTTAAAATAAATACACTATTTATTATATTCCCTACCTATCCGATGGCTTTTGTTTTTATGAGTTTGTTAAAAAAATGTAGAAAATTTATAGCTACAATAAAAAATATATATTCAACTGTTTGTTCATTTAAACTGTATTTATTGTTTTATGGGTTGTATTGCAAAACAAAACAAAATTAAACAAATAGCCTTCTGAAATCAAACAAGATGGATAAAAAGTTATAACAAATATTTTGTTTTTTTATATAAATATCATATCAACACCAAAGACAAGAAAAAATATTTAAATACATATAAAAAACTGAACTCTCCACGAATCCGTGGCAATTAAAAAATAAAAGATATAAAAAGGTTTGCAATACAATAGTGACAGTCCTAATATTTTTTAAATGTTCAATTTTCAGGAAGCTATGGCGTAACGTATTTTTAAAAAAACAAATAAAATACTCAGCTGACAGAGTCAGACAGACAGGCTGACACTAGACACACAATGTGGCGGCGTGGCCTTATTGGAATTTCTGCATTTTGAAATATAAATACGCTGTTTATATATATATGGTAATTTTTTAAATTTAGGTTCCAAGTATGTATTTAAAACATTTTTTAAAAAAGTTTATAATTTAAACGAGGTTTTTTATTATTATTAAAAATACACAAGTAAGTTGAACAATTTGATAATCGGATGTCCACCAGGTTTTAAATACAATGAGTTAGCTAAGGATGTCCAGATCAAGCCCCACGGAGTTTCTTGGTCAACATTTGACCCTATGCTTTTGTGTTGCACACCCGATCAGTGCCATGACATGATTCCGTGTGGGTCTCCATGTGACAATGGATACAAGACTGGTCACGATGGATGTGAACTTCCGGAGTGCCGACCCAAATCATGCCCTGCAGCCAAGCCCCAGATGGATTTTGAGATGTACTGCCAGTGGGGGTTCAAACTGGGTGAAGATGGTTGTGAGATTGCTGAGTGTAGTGAGGAGCCCAACTCTGAATGGCTAACATGTAAGGACAATAACCAGGATGTGTGCAAGGACAAGTATAACAAGAAAGTCAATAACAGCAGAAAGTGTCAACGCTGGTTCAACAACAGCCATCGCGATATGAAGTGTGCGTCTCACTTCTGCTGCAAAGAGTAGATGGTATATTGTCTTTCAAATAGTGCTTTTAATGTCGCGGTAGAGGCGTGAAAGCGATGCTGAATAAAAAACAGGTTCTATTTGATTCAGATATGTCACAATGTTAAACAAGTTTTGCTCGCTGTAAACTGAATGGCTAACATGTAAGGACAATAACCAGGATGTGTGCAAGGATAAGTATAACAAGAAAATCAAGAACAACAGAAAGTGTCAGCGCTGGTTCAACAACAGCCATCGCAATATGAAGTGTGCGTCCTACTTCTGCTGCAAAGAGTAGATGTTTTGTTGTCTTTTAAATAGTGCTGTTAATGTCGCGGAAGAAGCGCAAAAGCGATGTTGAATAAAAAACAGGTCTAAAATGATTCAGATAAGTCAGAAAATGTCCATCATATTTTCCAAATTGTAATCTACATATGTATGGTGTATCTTTGGCTAGTCTATGCTGATGTTTGAGTGTCCTGGTGACGATTGCTTCTTCGGTTTTCACAAGTCGCTCAGTGGTTCATGACTCGATAAATGCCAGCGGGTCTAACCACATAAATACTCGCTTCTGCTGACAATAAACTACTGGATTTCAAGTGTAGTTCAATATATAGACAGAATCTGTGGCACTTTGTACAAAGATGATATCTGTCACCGACAGTGTCTCTTGGATTCATTGCGCAGAACAATATATTTTGAAATGAACACTGGGGAAGAAACCGAGCTGAAGTGTATGAGGGGTAGATTTTATATTGTCAGCAAATATTTAATTAAACCAAGGGCCCGGTTGTTGGAGCATACCAACCACGAGAACAGCTTCGAAATCTACAAAAAGTGGGTCCAAAATTACAAATGCACGAGATGCTCCGCATAACTATGTTGAACTAGTCAAATGAATTGTGTTGTTAGAATGGTCTGTATCCAATCATTTGTCGAAATATGACTTGCATGCATAATGCAGGGTACAATCTGAGTTAGTTCCAAGAATTCGTATTGAAAGACAACATGCAGCATATTGCTTTCGGTTCTCAAGAATACCGTGCTTTTCTGCTTGTCAACTTCATACTCGTCAGTTAAATGCCTGTCTTTACAACGTACAGTAGCCACGATACGCCCATAAAACTATCCGTATGTCTACTTACGTTTCCCGTTAAAACGGATATAAAAATCAGAAAACAAGCGTCTACGTTAAAAGTTTATTTTATATATATATATATATATATATATATATATAGGTTGATATACACATAGCCTCTTGTAAACTTTAGCTTTAAGTACACCCAAGACAGTGACTTTATCGCATATTATATTCAAGTCGGTGACAGGTACAAATTCATCTAAATTGTCGCCGATTCTGCATGTATATTGAATATAGACATGGGTTTCGGTAGTTTATTGTCAGCAGTAGCATTTATAAAAATGGTTAGGGCCGCTGACATTCATTGACTCATGAACCACTGAGGAGCTCGCCGAATTCTGAGTACCGAAGAGGCGGTCCCCACAAGAATACACGAGCACGGGAATAGACTAGCCAAAGACACTCCGAACAGGGTTAGTTTGCAACAAGCAAAGTTTGAATAACATTGTGTGACATATCTGAATCAAATAAAACCTTTTTGTTTATTCAGCATCGCTTTCGCGTTCCTTTCGCGAAATAACAGAACTATTTAAGAGATGATAAACCATTATTCTTTGCAACAGAAGTGGGACGAACACTTCATATTGCGATGGCTGTTGTTGAACTAGCGCTGACACTTTCTATTGTTCTTGACTCTCTTGTTATACTTGTCCTTGCACACATCCTGGCCTAAAACCCTAAAAACAGAAAAATATACGGACCAAAGGACACCCCTTTTTTTTGTTCAAAAAAAAGTGTATTTACAATTTAGTAGAAGGCTGAATATGAAAAAGACTATTTTAAAATTATAATATAAAAGTCTAAAATATTTAAATGGCTGGGCTGGTGGGACATGTCGTCTGAAAAATATGATGAAAACGACCGTCACGAAACTCGCGCATGGTGTCATAATTCATAGTCTCATTACATATGTACATTGTACAGTCGGCAATTTTCAAAGTTCATAGCCCTCTACGACCTACGTCGTATCGAAATCGTAAATTAGCAGAAACCCTAATCCTGAAATCCAGACAGGGCCATTTAGAATTTCATATTCCCCCATTGGTAATCGATGAAAGGTCCCGAGATGATTGGCGAGAGAGTCATATTTCTTCAATTTCGAGTCGGCCATATGACAAGTCGCGACCTCGATGTTGCCTAAACAGACATGTGCGACCCGTCGCGACGCGTCGCCATAGGCAAAATACATGTCGTTTACCAGCGCAGCCAGTGAGTATTTATATAGCAATGCAGATGCAAAATAAATAATAATGTAAGTCATCAGTCATCAGTCATCAGTTATATATATATTTATTATTACTCATTCTTAAAATACAATATTTTATAACTATAAATTACATATGTGGTCACGTGGATAATAGAAGTCTGGAATAAGATCGTTGAATATTTTTAAAAAAATAGAGAAACTACGACTTTGGAGTATGGAGTCAGAGTACTGCAGGATTCTGTATCTATTTTTAAAAATAAATAATCTAATAGAGTGAAGTGAGTGTTGTGCTATGTAAATTACTAAACACATACTAGTGGTCTAAATACTACAGCCTACTACTACTCTAGCTAGTCAATAGACGATAAACAAACAGTAGGAAGTTGAGAATTCGGAACCAGCGGGAACCAGTTCGGAATTGCTAAAATAGTAAAAATTTATGTTGCTTCTGCATAAAAATCGAATACATGAATAGGATACAGAATAAATATAGAAAACGCTATGTAAGAATTACTTGTGCTCCGATCTGAAGAGTACTACGTGCAACTCGTGATGCTTGAAACTACTCATTGCAAACACTCAACAAACGGTCATATAAAAATCGTGGCCGTCTACTCTACATATGGATTCATGTCTCAAGATTGAGTCTCCGACTTCCATGTAAATACTAAATAAAGCATTTTATGAGAGACTTTGTCGACTATCCAGTAGCCAGAGGTCAGGGGTCATGTCGAAACCTAAAGTCTCGGAACTACTTGGAAACTAGCCGCTAGAATTTGTTCTAACTTTATTTATGGGTTAAACTCAAGATATCCGTTGCATAGCTCGACACTCACCAGATTTGTTCTTTGGGGTTGCGTATTGAAGCGTTGACAAAATCACGTATAAATACCCGAACATTCAGACAGTATCGCTTGAACACTAACAATTACCAATTATATAACTGCCTTGCTCTTTAAATGAAATTCTTTACCACTACCCTCGTCCTTGCCAGCGCTTCGGCTGTTGCCATGGCAGGTTCCTCTGGAACCAGCAGTTTCGAGTTGTGTAAGAAGTGGATCAAAGATAATGAATGTCCAGCAGGTTTTAAATACAACGAACTAGCCAAGGATGTCCGAATCAAGCCTCATGGAGTTTCTTGGTCAACATTTGACCCAATGGTTTTGTGTTGCACACCTGATCAATGCCATGACATGATTCCGTGCGGGTCACCATGTGACAATGGATTTAAGACTGGCCACGATGGATGTGAACTTCCGGAGTGCCGACCCAAATCATGCCCTGTACCTAGGCCCCAAATGGAATTTGAGATGTACTGCCAGTGGGGGTTCAAACTGGGTGAAGATGGATGTGAGATTGCTGAGTGTCGTGAGGAGCCGATATCCGAATGGCTAACATGTAAGGACAATAACCAGGATGTGTGCAAGGACAAGTATAACAAGAGAGTCAAGAACAACAGAAAGTGTCAGCGCTGGTTCAACAACAGCCATCGCAATATGAAGTGTGCGTCCCACTTCTGTTGCAAGGAATAGACATAATCTTCCCAAATCAACCTTTTCCGTCGGAGCTGGTTATATAGTGTGTCAACAGAATAAACTCTACTGCGTTAAGTTTATCTATTGTAGTTGAACCCACTGCGCTGACAGACACCAAGAACACTGAATCCTTTTTTCTCCCGCGCTTCTGCTTCATTTATTGAAGGTATATAATACAATTATACAAGCAATTCCGGTAGGTTGCATTTCCTGATAAGTATCAGATGATCCCCATCAACTGTTTTGATTATGCGCCTAGTGTATGTATCATTGGGCG
>LUCW03000723.1:15000-27500 GCA_001586965.3 Sphaeroforma sirkka | reverse complement strand
TATACAGTGTACAACTATACACAAACCACTGATCTTTTTCTCGTCCAATAGTATCCTGATATAAACCCAGTTATAAATATACATGAACTACTGACCTTCTTCTCGTCCAATAGTATCCGGGCCATGTCTCCCCACGACATCTTCTGCGGGATGACAATCATGTCCTTCCGCATTACTTCGTGTGCCGTTTTGTTCTTGTTAACCGGTAACCTGAGGTGGGTTTCGGGTTAGGGTTTAGGGTTCGCATTTAGGGTTAAGGAATGTGCGGCACAGCGGGTGTTAAAATAGCAAACTCTGTGAGTTTAATGTACTCTGTGTAGGTATATGGTATGAGGGATGTCCGGCCTAGCAGACCCACTCGGTGATGATAGGAAGATACCTGTACAGGCATGACACGCGCACAAGGTGCTACCAAGCACCACACACACAGAAGACAGTTATAGTGTCATGGAGATGACAGCTGTAGTGAACATTTGATCGACATACCTGGAGAGACGTGGTAGATACGGCAGACCTTTGGTGTACAGTATGCTGTCATAGATGGACCTAGATAACCGATTCTGTGTGAAAACGATTGGGTTGGTAAGAGATTAGCCTATGTATATATATCTCTGTGTGTATAACACACACACACACACACACACGTATAATATATATATATATATATATATATATATATACGTGTATAAATATATAATATATATATACAAACATATACAAACATATACAAACACACACACAATACATGCACATACACACACATACATACATACATACATACACACACACACATCACACATACATACATATATATATATATATATATATATATATATATATATATATATATATATATATATATATATATATATATATATATATATATATATATATATATATATATATATATATATATATATATATATATATATATATATATATATATTATATTCACATATACAAATATATATAAATACATATATATATATATATATAAACGCCTACATATAAAAAAAAATATGTATGCATACATGCATACGCACATACTTCATGTTCGAACATAGTGACATACACCAACCTAGGTTCATAACGTACCCCTATACTTATCGCGATGATAGTTGCCGCGAGTGCTGGTAGCAAGAATTCTACTGCGCCGGTAACCTAGCAACCAAGAAAGAGTCAACGAGCGCAGATGTGAAACATTTAGCGTGTAAGATCAAACCTGCAAAAATATTTTTATATTTGTACATATATATATATATATATATATATATATGAATACAGGATTAGCAAAGGTAGACGTAAATGTATAATGCAGGCATCCGACATACCTCCATGTCTTCATCATGACAATATTAAAATATGCACAGAAGCCTTATATGTGCTCAGATACATGCTGGTGAGTACAAGCGATCTTGTACACACACGCGTACCTCACATAGAGGAGGGTGAGCGTGTGTCCCCATTGCATTAACTGCATATATTTGTCTACGTTTCGGTGTGCGTGAATGAATGAATATTTAAATACGCTCAAACGGATATCCGTGCTCATGTAAGAGACAAACATAACATTCAACCATGGCGTGTTCCTTCGCGTTGGGGCAGCTCCTACTACAGTTGTGTGTTGTCCTAAATACGTATAGATCCGTACCTATACACACAGACACACACACCCATATATATATATATATATATATATATATATATATATATATATATATATATATATATATATATATATATATATATACATATATATATGATAAACTATGACCACGTAGTTAATATCCTTAGCGAGCAACGAAGATAGCTACGCAACAACAGATGTATACATTCGCATACCTCACAGAGCACCATCGCAGAAGATATGGTGCGTGTGTTAGCATCCGCCGCCCATTGCGGCAGCACCTACAACAGCGTAACCTCATGGATCGATCCGTACCTACACACACACACATATATATATATATATATATATATATATATATATATATATATATATATATATATATATATATATATATATATATATATATATACATATATATATATGTATATATATATATATATATATATATATATATATATATATATATATATATATATATATATATATATATATATATATATATATATATATATATATATATATATATATATATATATATATATATATATATATATATATATATATATATACACATATATATATGATAAACTATGACCACGTGTTAATATCCTTGGCGAGCAACGAAGATAGCTACGCAACAACAGATGCATACATTCGCATACCTCACAGAGAGCACCATCGCAGAAGATATGGTGCGTGTGCCTCCGCCGCCCATTGCGGCAGCACCTACAACAGCGTAACCTCCACGGTGTATGCTGGGGAACTTCGTATGGATCAGTTCACCGAACAGTCGACCTTTAAATAGAATAGAGCAACATATCTATAAATTGAATAGAGCAATGTATCTATAAATAATATAGAGCAACCGTTCTATAAATAGAATAGAGCATCAGATCTATAGATAGGATAGAGCAATGGATCTATAAATAATATAGCGCAACCGTTCTATAAATAGAATGGAGCAACCGACCTGTAAATGAATAGAACAACCGACCTATAAATAGCATAGAATACCCAGTCTATAGATAAATAAAGGACATATCTATAAATAAAACAGAACAATCGACCTATACATAAGGCATTCAAGAACGCCAATAGCACCCAATCTATAGGATATACATACTCAAACAAACGTATATATACAACTGCCCACAACAGTGAGTTCGACTGTGATGGTGTGATAATGACAAACTACATACCTATGGCCGCCCCCATGCCCAAGAGGGGTAGATAGACTCCGGTTGGCGCTGGCAGCGTTATACAGATCTGTGATAAGGGAACGCGAAAGATGTGGGTGAGTTGGTTATGGTAGCCTCATTTTTGTGGATTTATATGTACCAAACGTAAAACTATCAAGTGGGTAATTATATATACGCAAATTTGTGAGACATAGAGATTAGAGAGCACTTATGTTATATGTTATAATAGTATATAGGCAAGTAGAAACCTAGTCAAGATATAGTGAGTGGTGAGGCGTAGGGATTAGAGACTACGTGTAATAATATATAGTAACAGTATATATTAAATGTATATTAAGTGTAAATGAGGTATAAATTAAGTATAAGTTAAGTATATATATATATATATTAAATATTACTTCCAGGGTATATATATCAAATATAACTTCAAGTGTATATATACCAAATATAACTTAAAAAGTGTGTATATATACAGCCAAAATATACCTACCGGAGTTACTAACCAATGGAGCACCAGAAACCCGAACAATCGTTTGTACACCATCCCCTGGGTCTCCCCCCATGCCGTGTCTGCGAGCTGCCACAGATCGCCTTGGTACATGAAGTCACCCATTGTCTTATTTATGGGACTGCCATATATTTAGAACGATTAATGAACGATGAGTCATCCGGTGGTGTGTAGGTATATAGTTGTTCGGTTTTAGGATTTTAGGGTTTACGAACCAGTGCGCCCGGAGACTAACATTCATCAATTGTCTTGTCCACGGGTCAGTATATCAAGATATGATTCATTTCCTTCTGGACGTTACATGTATGAATTTGGCATATCCATTAAAATAAATTAATAAAGGCCGATATTTTGACAAGGGTTCTATGCAATCTGACTCGTCAATGAGGTACGAAACGACACACATATGACTGTGCGCTGTGCTACAAATCTCTTTGGCACACACTGACTCCCGACGGATAGTTCATGGGTCTACTACATCAAATGTATGGAGTACTACAAGTCATAATCTATCACCTAACACAAATGTAAAGGAATATGCATCCATATCCACTCTTGCACACAAATGCAGTACATATATACATACATACATACATACATGCACATACACAAACAAGCAAACATACACACACACACACACATATATATATATATATATACACACACACACATATATATATATATATATAAAGCCTAAAACATATTTATATATATATACCTATATATATATACATAAAACATATAAATATATACATGCATATATACGCACACACACCCACTCACACACACACACATATATATATATATGTATATGTATATGTATATGTATATGTATATATATATATATATATATATATATATATAAAAATGTATATATACAAATATATACATACATACTTGTACATGTATGCGCCCGGAGCGTAGAGAGCCACCAGGACCAGAAGCGATACAACATATGGGAACGCCACTTTCGCTCTTGGCGAGAGATACCATTTGCGGTAGCTCACCAGATGCTCGTGCAGGCGGACAAACCTGGTGGTTGTGTGTGGGGGGGGGAGGGGGAGCGGAGGGGGCAAGATAGGGGTTAAATTATCAGGAAGAATATATGAAATATAAGAACTTTTTTTCATAAATGATGTCTATGAAGAAGTATCTGAATGCTCGATGCTATTATAGAGACGTTAGCTACAACCGCCGTAATCTAAAAGCTTGGAAACCGTTATGGATTTCCGACAAGTTCCCTCAGTTGTAGCGTAGTGAGCTATAAGCAGAAGGGCCTGGTGGGCTCACAAGAGTGTGGTAACCAGGAGGTTCATGTAACGTAGTGAGCTATAAGCAGAAGGGCCTGGTGGGCTCACAAGAGTGTGTGACCAGGAGGTTCATACAACGCAGTGAGCTATAAGCCGAAGGGCCTGGTGGACGCACAAGAGTGTGGTGACCAGGAGGTTCATATAACGTAGTGAGCTATAAGCAGAAGGGCCTGGTGGGCTCACAAGAGTGTGGTGACCAGGAGATTCATATAACGAAGTGAGCTATAAGCCGAAGGGCCTGGTGGGCGCACAAGAGTGTGGTGACCAGGAGGTTCATATAACGTAGTGAGCTATAAGCAGAAGGGCCTGGTGGGCTCACAAGAGTGTGGTGACCAGGAAGTTCATATAGCGTAATGAGGTAATCCACGCGTATAAGGCAAATATCTCTCACAACACAACACAGCAAAAGTCATTGATCGGCACAATCAATCAGACCCACCCAAAATATGATGCACATATTACAATATTCAAATATACCTCTCCCCCCAAATTCTATGAGACTATCTGGTTGTCTTTTCACTTGCTCGATTGTGGTAAGCATGAGGCACAAAGAACCCAATTGGCTGTCTGTCCGCGATTTAGGGTTTCAGGGTTTGGGGTTTTAGGAATAGGGTTTGAGGAGCATCTCGCACAACACAGACAGCACAGAGCATCGACTTACCCGCCACCCAGGAGACCGCAGGACAAGCCAATGATGATGAAGAACGCAAACTCAAAAAAATTGTACTGCAGCAGGTCTATGTGCTGCGATTGGAGAAGGAATCAGTGGTCATGATGGTGCTGGATATGTGGAATATATATATATATATATATATATATATATATATATATATATATATATATATATATATATATATATATATATGTATGTATGTATGTATATGTATACACATATATATACGGATATGTATATGTATTTATATATGTATATGTATATGTATATGTATATGTTTATATATACATATATATATATATATATATAGTTTCATCAAACAATTAAATACTCTTTTCACTACGGTATTCACCTTGATGAGTTTGGTTCAACACATCTGTTTCTGTATATAGTTTATACTTTTCGGTGTGCGACGGTTCAGTATATTATAGTGTGATATCAGTGTCTTGAATTAATGTTGACTGAGTGTTCAATTAAATCAAGTAAAGTTTATTTACATATGAAGCGGTGCTGAGATATCATAACCTAAGAAGCATCACTCATTCATCAACCAAAAAAAACCTCGTGCCTGACGAGATTCAGATGTATATACATACGTACAACTTAGGAGATAGAGATATATAAACACACACAACATACGAGATACAGATATTTATACACACACAACTTTCAAGATAGATATATATACATATACATGACTTCCCAACAGCAATACCCTTCTTTCGTATACACTGGCCTGTTTCATGCATTGCTCTTTGAGATACACTGATCCGTTTCCCGCATATTGTGAACTCGTACCGGAATGCATTTACATATGAATTGCGGTCTCTTGGTCGGTGGAACGGCCTCGGCCGTAACACTTAGACTCAGCCCCACAGATTTCACACAAAACAATATAGAAGCTTTAACATGAACTTAGCATTCCGTTCATATGCCCATGCCTATATATACATATACTTATACCTATACATATACATATATACACACATATATATACATACATACATACATACATACATATATACAAATATTTATCTATACATACATTGATATTATATATATATATATATATATATATATATATATATATATATATATATATATGTATATATATATATATATATATAAATATAAACATAAAATATATATATATATATATATATATATATATATATATATATATATAATATATATACATATATATAGATATATATAGATTCAAATATATATATATATATAAATATATACTTACTTACATACATACATACATATATATATATATATATATATATATACCATTTTATATATATATATATATATATATACATATTTATAATTATAATTATATTTCATATATATATATATATATATATATATATATATAAATTTAGATATAGATATCTATATTAGACTTTCACTACTAACAAAGTGTGGTACCTTTTTCGTTGTTGCATTATTCATCGCATCTGCCGTTCCCAATCCCAAGAAACTCATATCCGGCAGAAGCCAAGTGATCATACTGAGAAGATAGAGTGTGTGGTGATAGCGTGCGTGGTGACGCTAGGGTCAGTACTGTACATTATTGGTTTATGATATATATATATATTGCTTTTATAATATAATATAACAATGTCCATGTTGTGCGTGTGCTTGAAATAGATCAACCTATACATGCTGTAAACACACATCTCCCGCTCCTAAACGGAAGAGTTAGTCGACTATATAACATATGCGTGATTGAAATCGATGAGCGTATACATTTCAGTACGCAAAACCAGGTACATTCAGGCCTGACATCCATGAGGGAGATTTAAAGATACGTTGTGATATAGTATATATAAAGTGCGAGGAATAGGTAGCAAGAGAGGGGGAGATATATACACGTGCACACCCTTATATATATATATATATATATATATATATATGTGTGTGTGTATATAAATTTATAAAGAATACGTATATATCTATATAGACACATACATATAATATATCTTATGTTTATATACCAAACTTCATCACGTACTCCAATAAGCCACCGTTTGAGTACATATGTCAGACCCACACCCACCTGGCGTCTTTATAACTGGGAATGTAGGGATAAGGCCTGAAGTAGTGAACAGAGACCGCACCACAGGTGGCAGCCAGAAACGCCTTCCAATACGTAGACACCTATCAATGGGGGAAGACCGTACAGATAACACATTAGTCCGACGGCTGGCTGCTAAAAGAAATTCATACCTTTACGTCATTGAGCGAAGATATAGACCTATATGTTTATAATCTCTGTGGTTGTTTATATGGATGTTGAATTTGTTGTGGTTGTTGTTGTTGTGTGTGTGTTGTGTGTGTGTTGTGTGCGTGTGTGTGTATGTGTTGTGTGAGTGTGTGTGTAAGTACATGGATACATACTTCTATACATAAATATGGCTTCTGAGGAACATACACATACCATATAGTACTCTGTCATGACTTCAATGCTGAACAGAACACCTGCAAAGGGTGCACCAAAGGTTGACGACACGCCCACACTACACACAGCTGCTGTGATTTGATGGAGTGCTCGTTTGTCCTTTAGTAAGTATTGGAAACCAGGTAGCTTCATAGTCATGGCTGCCAATCCTGCACTGTATATATAGATATATACATCGAAAGTAAAAAAGTGGATTGTTTGGGATGTACGCACACATACGCACACACAGAGACACAGAGACACAGACACACACACACACACATTTATATATATATATATATATATATATATATATATATATATATATATATATATACATATGTATATATATATTCAAGCTCACACTGCTCCCTGCGACCTCAACCTAGTGTAGTGCTAATTAAATTTGGTGGATACTGTAAACTCAGTAGTATGGCCACACCTGCAGTGCATGAGATATGAAGCTGACTGTACCATTTTATGTATACATATATATGGTTTTGTAAGTAAATGTCTAACGAATATATATATGAAACTGGGTGCAAAAAAATACGTATACATGGATCTGTATATAAAATGTCAAACAAATATATATGAAACTGAGTGCACCAAATTACGTAAACGTATGGCTCTGTATGTAAATGTCTAACTTATGTATGCATCAACTCGTGAGGTACTGTCAGGCTTGTACGGACATATGCGTGTGTAAGAACAAAAACGTATCAAAAAACGCACAGACTACTACGTCTCATACCTCATTCGCCCACCCTTCAACCATTGTGGGATCTAAAACCCTAAACCCCTGAAAATGCAGGAGTTGTGCTTCATGGCTACTATGAAAGAGAGTCGCCAACATAAAACCCAAGCGGGACTAAACCCAAAAGTTTAAACCTTATATCCTTTGGGCATTAACAAACATCTACTGCTTATACAGCCAAGCATGTTTGCACATACGGTGAGTTGAAATAGACATCAGGACCAGTACCGCCACTTTAACAACATTACTGGGACACACATTCTACGTCTGTATGAGTTCTTACATTACCACGAGACCCATATAAACAACCCCCAGCAGATAAATAGGCCTCCAACCTACCTGGTATGTACGAAAGGACCTTCCTTGCCTATGCTGAGATTTGCGCTGAGCATAAAGACTAGCCCTACTACTTTGACGGCAATGGTTTTTGGCGCGAAAAAGTTATTTATAGTTGCACCCGCCAAGATCACCTTCATTTCTGGAATACCCGAACCAGCGGCAACTGGCGCTACCCGTCTATAAATAGAACAGGAGTGACGGAGTACGATTTAAAAGTGGATATATACCATATATAAGTTTGATACTTATTGATTAATAATGGGATTGGAGCGAGAACTGAAAATTAGGAATAGTCTTGATAAATGGGATTTGAATTCGACCCGATAATGGCCAAATTGCTATCCGTCTATTATAATTTGAAAAGCCGAAAGGAAAAGCCTTTCTAGAATCCAATACACTTATACACTTGACCTCACATAGTATGTCAACCAATACCCCCCCAAAAAACCGGGTTGTAATTTATCAAGAATTGGGTATATATCTTATATTGAATAGCCCAAAAAAAACCAAAAAACCAAATAATTGTGTAACGACGAACACCGAAACCCGACAATTCACCTGATAGTTTCGGAATGAACAATGCTACTCTAATCTGGTCTGGAGATGAAAAGAGACTATATCGCCACACGTGTACAATGTGATACGAAGCATCCTGCTGAAAGCTAAACAACACCAAGATGCAATAGACGTCTTCATTATGCAGAGAGAGATATCTACGAAAGGAATTGAATTGGACATAAACAGGCTAGAAGCCAAAACCAGAACCCAACTTTTTCGGATAGGATTAACGAATGCCCACCGCTCGAAACCAGTACTAGATGGCAGGTGTAACATCCCAAAGAGTCCAGCTATCAAGACTGGATTTACATTCCCCCCCCATACAAGCATATATATATATATGAATATATATATATATATATATATGAATATATATATATATATATATATATGAATATGTAATCATACACAGGTGTATACATAATATGTATGCATGTGTATATATGCGTACTTTTATAGGTATATACGTACATATGTGTATACATACATCTACAGATAGTCATGCAGATACGTCAATTCTTACCACATGAGAAGACATACCTGGTCATGAATATACCAGACCACGCCAGAATTGTACCAAAAATAACCCACGCCACGAATTGCCACCCCGAATTCGGAATAGAATCGTGTATGTGTGTTCGCCAACCCCGTATACAATCGACGACTCTGTGGTATTGTGCAACAAAAGTAGTACAATTTAAAGATTCTCAACAAAAAAAAAAGTTCGGTATAACGAACATGACCCCTCCCCCAAATTTCGATGTTTCCGAACAAAGAATCTTTGCACTAGGTATGACAAAGTATATATATATACGTATATACATATATACATATATATATTTATATATATATATATATATATATATATAAATGAAATTTTCAATATAAAACAAATAAATATAGATATTCAAATCAGCAGAATTTAAATCCAGTGCGCGATCCATACATAGCTAGGATCAGGATTATGATTCGCCCATGGGCGGGCTATTACATGGAGGTGTAGCGTATAAAAGATTAGTAATACGTTCCGTACAGACTTCAGTGAGGCCGTTGTGTGTAATCTCAGGCATCTACCAGGCCTAATAAACGTCTGGTATATGTGTGTTCTATATATATCAGAGTAAACAGTCTAAAAATAGAATACGTGCGTGTCTGGTACAGACGAATCTGTGGGAAGCATACCCAAAACAAGAGTGTAAATGGAGGGCACAATTGAAAAAAGCCAGCCCACGAGCAATCTCTACACCGTGTCTACAACCCTGAACGTAACCACACACCTATTTGTAAAGTAATCCAACATAGCTGAGATTATACCCAGTATCAATAACAGAGTACTACTGCTAAACTTGAGCCTGTAGATGACGTCCATAATTCGTTCTTTCCACGTTTTCTCTTCTCTAGAATAGGTAGATTGCGGGGCGGCACATGGTCACATGAGTACGTATATTGACTCTCCAGTACGAAATATTACCTAGTATGAGTACGTTTTTGGATATATGTACTTCGGAAGGGTACGAGATACAAGTATAGGATGTCTTGTTAGCCTAGACTGATATATCCGTAACGGCCATAGCAGCAGTACGATCCGCGTGTCTACATCTGATTCTGCCAAGAAATAAGCCAAGGTGGACAAACATGTGCACACAGTACAGGGCCGTGATAAGAAGTGTGGACACACACGCACTGAGTGCCATACGACTACAGAGACATATGCGTACAACAAATCGCTCATTCGTGGGCGTAATAATGTACATAGGCGTTTATCTATATGTATGAGTACATGCACGCATATACGCACATGCACACAATCACACAGAAAGACCTAATATACGCTTCGTTCGAACGTTCGGAAAATATGGAAAAAGCTTTATATAAACCGATACACACACATCCACCAGTAAAGAATAAATCACACACACACACATCCACAGGGAAATATAACATGCTGAATGTATGTATATGCATACTAGAGCATATGCCTATATACCAAGAGCCTTTCAGGTATCATATCTAAGAACAGACACCAGTAACATCGCTACTGTCTCGGATAGAAACCTCTCGTCAAGTGAATAGACAATGAGACCCTCCGTGACCAACACCAGACACGACACAATCGAAACTCTCGGCCACGTGTGAGGAAAAATGCACACAAGTGTTTACAGAAGAATAATGTTTATTAGAAACAAGTCTGATGGACACCGATAATACAGATGATCTAAATATGAAGGTATATAGATAACAAGTCCGAATGATACTGAGAATATTGATGATCTAAATATTAAGGTGTATAGATAATGAGTCCGAATGATACTGAGAAAATAGATGATCTAAATATAAAGTTGTATAGATAATAAGTCCGAATGATACTGAGAATATATATGATCTAAATATACATGTATATAAATAATAATTCCGAATGATACTGAGGATATAGGTGATTTAAATATAAAGGTATATAGATAACAAGTCCGAATTATACTGAGACTATAGATGATCGCAATATACAAGAATATAAATGACACGTCCGAATGATACTGACACTATAGATGATCTAAATATACAAGAATGTAGATGATCTAAATATAAAAGGATATAGATGATCTAATTAGAAAAGAATTTAGATAACAAGTCCGAATATTACTGAGGATATAGATGATCCTTACTAACAAGTGTGACGCATACTTACAGAACTCCCGGGGCATTGTAGATGGACGTACTATCCGATTCACTTCCACTGTCCACTGAGTCTGTACGCAGTCGACCATTGGCATACAAACCTGAGCGTTGTAGTGTGTACAAGAACGTACAGACATCGCTTGTTACTATGAGCGTACATATATTCCCTGTTATTACGAGCGTATATATATCCTTTGCTACAATGAGCGTATATATATTCTTTGTTACTATGAGCGTATATATATCCCTAGTTACTATGAGTGTAAATATATCCCTTGCTGCTATGGCCGTTAATATATCCCTTGTTACTATGAACGTATATATATCCCTAGTTACTATGAGAGTATATATATCGCTTGTTACTATTAGCGTAGAAATATTCCTTATTATTATGGGCGTAT
>LUCW03000723.1:0-10000 GCA_001586965.3 Sphaeroforma sirkka | reverse complement strand
TTGTATCCAAAGCAGTCTGCGCTAGACTATTTAGAATATCTAAGATGTGTACCCACTCACAGCATGTACAATATCTCAAACGCTATGGTCCTATGCTTGAACGTTGGTAAATACATGTGTATTAACAATCACTTCTAAACCTCAGACTAAAACATGAGACGACACCATACTCCTTAAGACCATAGTCCCTAGTAGTATATAGATGGCAGTCGGCAGATGCAACATCATTATGGCCAAAGGATATATGATTGGCTGTAAATTAAAACTAGTTCTTGCCCGCCTCTCACTGGGTCATGGATGTTTATTTATAATTTATAATATCATATTTTCTGTTTAGTATATTAGTGTATTACGTCGTTTCGACTTCCATACTCCGATCTGCGACGCTGCGTAGCTGTGGAGTCAGCGATAGTATTAAAATTATTTAAAATTAAAGTATGTACTGATAATGAACTCAATGAGTGAATGAGCTCGTGTCGTTTTTGTTGGTTTTTATTTTGTGTTCTTTTAACATGCATCTTGTGTGTTATTTGTTTCTAAAAACATATTTACAGGTACAGTTTCTTGTAGATACACTGGTACACTCTCGCGGGTCAGCGATATGCTCCAATCATGTACGCGTACCTCTCCACACTACTAACATAACAGAAGCCTTTTGTATCACAGTATTGTTAAATACTGGGCAAATATCTCAAATTTATAGTCACAGATCGCTCATGTTTGTGTTTGTTACAGTGATTGAATTCAGGTGTACATTCTGTTTGGGCCATGGTCATAATATCTACCTTTAAAAACTATGTATTTGAATCCCACTCCCATTTCTAGGCAAAAATGGGCAAATTCATCTTCGTTGAAGCATATCCTCACGGCAAATGATCTTTTATGTCACTCGTGCACGCGACGATGCCCAAGTTGCGTTCTCGACCTCCAGCGGCTGTCCGATCAAATCCGTGTACGATCGCAGCACTCAAGTTAAGTACGAATTGACATCCATGTAATACATATCTCTCGACATCTGACACATGTACAGAGACATGCTCCAAGTCCGGCATACTGGCGTACTACACGGTCTCACAAACACCTTCACAGGAGTATATGCAGATATCCTTACATACATTTTCGCTTTGCGCCGTTGGGCATCTCTTACGACACAAGCGCTCACAATCTTCACACACAGTTGCCGGAATAGGTTTAGCCACCAGCATCAGAGGCTTGGGCGGTTGTTGATCCTTACTGGGTGAGACGGCTACCGGTGGCGCTATGGCTGAGGCCTCGACTGTACAATATCCGAATACGACGACAAGGATCAAGCATAATATCGAAAGCTTCATTCTCTCGGATTAGAAATGCGTCACATACAGACTGTGTTTGCTATGCACGATACAAGGACGAGATTCCAGTGTATTTATAGGCCAACGGTATTCGTTATCATGTTGATACAGCCGCGCAATAAACCATGCATGGAAGTACCTTAATCTTTAGGATTGTCGTATCTGGATATTGTGATCGATATCTTTCAAACTGATTGAAAAATGATTATATGTATATTTCTGCCTTCTAGACCTATGTCAACTCCTTCAGCTCGGGCTGAGTACCAGCTCGTAACTAGTTATCAAAATAAGAACGTGACAAAAAACTGCAACTTCAATACGAACAGTTGATTACATTATCCGATTCCATCATTGTAATCGATTCCATTATCCGATCGTTATCATTGGCGAAGAGTAGGGAGATCTGCGACTGCCGACTCTATGTTATGTTTATATTTTTTTATATTTTTAAAATATTTCCTGATATAACGATATTGGCCCTACATTCAAAGTGTTCTGTCCTTTTATAAATTTTCTATTCTTTTATTATGACATATCTTCTTTTCTGGCAGATTTTGCCCTTTTTCAGTCTTGTTTCAGACTTACAATGTGACAGCCGCGTGAAGAGGTATTTATGTACATTAAATATGAACAATATTGTACAGAGAATCACTGAATCAGTCAATTAGAGGTGAAACCGTGGAAGTGGTCGCCAACTCGCCATCACAAATGTATGCACTAATCTAGTAATCCTGTATTTATATATGCATAATACATATTTACATATGCCCTTTTTTAAAAGTTCTTCTATATACACCAAACAAAACGCCCATCCATTCTTGTGGCTGAATTCAATTAAAAGTTTTCCAAACAGGTATAAAAATAGTAGTTTTAAAATTGCGGGGAGAGGGTGAAGCCTTGTCAAGTTGTCATCTCCTATTATTTAATATTTAATATATATATATATATATATATTATACGTATATATTATATATAAATAAATGTATATACATACATACATATATATATATATATATATATATATATATATATATGTATATATATATATATATATATATAAATGTGTATATATATATATATATATATATATATATATATATATATATATATATATATATATATATATATATATATTATTATATTATAAATATATATATATATATATATATATATATTATATATATATATATATATATTCGCAAATATGTATTTTTCAAAACAAGAGGCATATTATTTAATTATTTCTGTGAAAATAAATAGAACCAAGAAGAGAGCTATTTTAATATTGATATTTACAAAGGACACAAAGTCACAAACAGCTATATTTAAGCCCGTCGGCTTCGATGGACGATGGTATTTTAAATGTTAGCAAATAAAAATCTAATAGAGTAATATAAAAAGAAAACTAACCCCCCCCCAAAAAAAAAAAACAAAATCAAAATCAAATTACACACCAAAACGCATCTTTGCTGTCGATCTTTAACTGAGGGCGTCAGGGGGATGTGACGGACAGGGCGCCTGAGAGTGTAGAGACTAGAGAGCAGGCTGAGTCTAAAACTCGGAGAGAATGACTGACAATATATTTATAGAAATAAAAGGGTATACGGACTTGTCCGATCTCTCATAAGTTTTCCACTTCTCTCTCTACTCTACTCTAGAGAGAGTAGAGAGAGAAAGGGAGGGTCATGGGAGGTTTTAAATTTTAAAATAGTGGTCATATTTGTATATAAATACATAGCTTTCTTCTTGTGTATATTATTGTTTTACAAAAAACAAAACAAAAATAGAGGTCTATTCAGATTTTAGACGTATTGCCGTAGTGGTGCTGTTTATGTATATACATATATATTTATTTTTTCATAAATATATGTTGTCAATACATAAAAAACAGAAGAAAAAAAACATCGACTCCTGTCTCCTGGACTCTGGACTCTGGAGTCCTGAGTTTGAGACCTGAGAGGCCGAGTCACCTGAGTCATGATGACTCATAAGTCATGACTCATGAGTGATGAGTGACGTACTGACGTCTGTTTTTTTGTTTTTCGGTTAAAAAAAATATTTAATAAAAATGTGTTTAAAAAAAAATAATGACTTCTGCTTGGAGAAGGATTTTTTTTAGGGTTAAAAATTCAGTCCACAATTCCACATTGTGAAACCGAACAACTCATAGCCTTCTTGAAAATTGAACACAACTAAATAAATATAAATAACTTCACACAACAGCGCACACTGCACAGATGCCTGGAATATGTCCGTGAAGCTCATGAACAATAGATGAATATATATTTCACGAACTAATAACCACAAATTTGTATATAACAGACCATTAATTTAGGTCACTATACGGGAACAATTTTAAATATAAGCTGTCCCATCATGGATTCGAAAGATGGCAAGCATGCCGAGTCGGGCAAGCATGCCGAGTCACTCGGGTCATCTACGCGTCAGCCAGGATACAACCCAGCCTACCCTCCTCCTATTCCGGCACATACCCTACCCCCACCTGAATATCCCGGAGTTGGTAGCGTACAAAACGGGACGAGTAGTAGCGGTAAACATAGCCATGAACCGAGCAATGTAGATACCGCATCTAATAGCAATAACCAGGAGAGTTATAGTGAGTCTCAGCAGTACCCACCTCATGTATGGCCGGCTCCCTATCCATCTGTGTCAGGAGCGCATCAACACACACAACTACGACCACAACAAAAAAAAATCCACAGAAATCACAAAGTGAACCGCAACAAGCACAACAAGAACAACAACAACAACCACCACCACCACAACAACAACCGCAAGTATCTGCACAAGCGGTGTATACGTCACCTGTGACATCTAATGTAAATCAAACACACTCAGCTCCGGCTATAAACGGGGCATATCCCACCTATATCAATCAGCAACCACACATACAAGATACCAGTGTGATACATGCGAAAGAATGCGTGGGGTACTCACCTCAGGCTCTATTTTGTCCGAAATGTGGTAAGGCAGTTGCCAGTAAGGTCAAGATGGAGAATGGATGCTGTACGTACGCGTGTGCATTAGCGCTGTGCTTCGTCTGCTGTTGCTGCCTCGCCTTCTGTTTTCCGTGGACAAAAGATGCGTATCATAAGTGTCCGTATTGTAAGTCCAGGCTAGGGTCGAAAGCTCGGGTGCTATAAAAGGGAGGCGAAACATGATCCCAATGAGCAATACAATCAATTCACTCACGTGGATGTTTGAACAGTAAATCGGTTTTGTGTACAGCGAAATACCCAAAATTTAGAGATGGACGCAAATTGGAGATCGGAGCACTGTATAGAACTATGGTATCTAGAAGGAAGTGTTTCTTAACAGCTAGTATGCACAAGTCAATAATGAACAGTATTAGGCAATTATACAGTAAAAGTACCAAGTTTTCATAGATTTGAGTATCTGAGTCGTACGAAGAACTGGTGTACAAGGTGTCAATGCGTTTCCTGTGAAGAGCCTTAAAATTGTAAGTGAGTCTTTATTCACTAGAACGGACGAGATAATTCGTTATGATTTGCCGGGGTCCAAAAATATTGATTCAAATCACGACTACCTAGTAGTGGGTGCGTTAAAGCTCGCTGAGATTGAGATATGCTTGGCGAAGCCCGTGTGTCATGTGAGTATATTAAAGTAGGTATTGTATATGCAATATTCTTTTTATAATTTTAATATATGTTTAGGTATATACAGTATTCTTCATATCTACTTATATATGGAAGTATATATATATACATACTTGTTGACGTGCATGTCAATGTATGTAATATTTAAAATATTATATATAATATATATATATATATATATATATATATATATGTATAATATGCAATATATATATATATATATATATAATACATTGCATATGATATGATATATAATACATATACATATCTCATGTATTATATATATTATGGGATTGTGGCAATATTGTATATATAATAATATATATGTATATGTATATAATATTGACATTGCGTACATATGCATATATACATTGGCTAAATATGCATATGTTATATTTATATGTTGTATATATTATATATGTATGTGTATATATATGCATATGTAACATAATATAATAATATGTAATATTAATATTATTATGTAATAATATGTACATATGTATACATATTATGTATATGCATGCACGTTTGTGTGTTACATAATATGTATATACATGGTTACATATGTATGTATCATATGTTTGATTCATTATACATATGCGTAATGTATATGTATGTGTATGTATCAATTAGATACACAGATGTGTATGTGATGTTGTATTAACAATATAATGCACATATTAATAATATATGTAATATTATAATAATATATTATTATGCAATAATACATAATACAAATATATGCATAATATATTGCATAATACGCAAAATAATGTGCATGCACATGTATGACATACATATATATTATGTATATATTATTAGCTAATATGTATGTATATGTAATAATATAATAATAATGCATAATGTTTATTATCATTATTCATAATATAATACGCATAATGTTTATATTAATAATAATACGTCGTGCATATAAAACGATGCATGCATGGATAGTATGTTAACAATGTGTTGTGTTCACATATTTCGCACTTGCACACATGTATGTATATTAATTATTATTGCAATAATAATAATAATATTATAATATGTTATGTTATATAATATGTATCAACAATATATTATATTATTGTTAATATATGTTTATATATATATGCTAATTGATATTATAAATAATATATATGTATATACATATGACACATATGTTTGTAACAATATGTATTACTAATATGCAAGTAACCACGTATGCATGCATGATTATGTATGCTGGCATATTATTATTAATAATATTGTAATATGTACATATTAATAACACTGGCATGTGTTACACAAACAAATGACATGTAACATGCACGTGCGTGTTGTTATGGTGATTGGACATATTACATATTAATGCTGTATGCGGTATAGCATATGCATATTAATAGTATAATAACGTTAATATATATACAATATTATGTATATATATTAATATATAATATTATTATAATATTATAATATTATAATAATAATAATAATAATATATGCATATATCATATCTTCCTCTCATCTGCATGTAATGCATGCATGATCGGTTATTTTATGTTATGCCAATATTATATTATTGTATGTAATATTACATAAATACATATATGCAGTATATGTCAATAATAATACATATATGTGTATTATAATGTATATATATAATGTATTCATGTATGTACATATACATATGTTGACATGTTATATGTAATATGGCATAATATAGACATTATATATCAACCATGATAATACATATGCATATATAATATATATATATATTGATATATATATATATATATATATACATATATATATATATATATATATGTATATATATATATATATATATGTATATATATATATATATATATATATGTCCGTATGTTTATATATATATATTTTGAATATATGTATATATGTATGTAAATTTATACTTATTGTATGAACGTATGTATTTATGTACGTATACTTATACTTTTGTATGAACGTATGTATTCATATCTGTAAACGTATAGTATATGTATATTCTGTGAAAATCTGTAGGGAATTGTCAAGTGATTGTCGAGAATTGCCTCATTTCGAGAAGCTACTTGTTCTCAGTATATAGCTAATACTCCATTGTTAGAAATTTCTATATCCTCATGAAGTATTTCCTATCAAAAAAAAAGCCATGTTACTTGAAATGTTTTGTTTTTGGTTTAAATTGTATAATTTTGTTGTAAATTTTGTACTTTTCTTTATTTACTGTTAAGCTTCTGCTTCGGTTGACCTGATGGTCACGATTACGCACAAAAAAAATTGTCTCGTCTAGCCTTCGGTTATGGGTATGTTATTCTTGCGTGTTTGAAGCATGTTATTTTGGCGTGTATCTAGTGATATGTTTGCAGGGCCATTGCTCTAAGTTTACGCCAACGTTAGCTGACGCTCTCTATAGTGTCTATATATAATAAAAATTCGTTCGTATATACATATCTTCTTTGATTCTCGTAAAAAATAGTCCTCACTACTGCGAAACGCCGAAAGATCCTGGCTGTGGTAACTTAGGCTCGTTGACCGGCTCATCATCCCACTTACTATCATCCGTCCATGTGCGCTTCAGTGTACCAGTCGAAGTACGCTCCCATGGGCCAGCGGGAACTCTTCGCTTGCCTATTTCTGTACTCATAAAGTTCGGACAAAGGTTCTGGTGTCCGTTTGTGTGCATATCGCCCAATTCGTGGTTAAAGTCTCTGTGCATGTATTCGTCGGCTCGTACTCTGAGCGCAACATCGCGAATGGTTGCCTCTTTAGGTAAGTTATAATACTCTCTCGCAATAACCGGGGCTGGCTTGTTCTCGATCGCGCCAGAATCAAGAGCAGCGATAAAGTCGGTATACGCTGACACAGCCGCTTCTTCGAGGTACCCCACGAATCGATGTGCTGTTGATGGTGAGAAACCATACAGGATACCATAACTCAGTGCATATGCGCCCTGGCTAATGGTCACAAACTGACGCTCCAGCCATGTTGGCTGGGTAACCTGCATCCAGATAAGCAAGTGCATACGTTCATTCTCAGCCTCTTCTTGCAATGGGTTGATCCACCCGTGGTCTGGTTGCATCTGCCGTAGTGAGCGTGCGTGTCTAAATGCTGAGGCCACAATGCCTGGTACAGCTGCAAGGGTTTCAAGCGTCACTGCGTGGTGATCATACTTCTCTCGGAAGAATAAATGCATGAGGTGTTCTAACGATGTCATGAGCACGTACGATAGCCTGTCTCGTAACCCCTGTGGTTCGTAATGTGCGTTTAAATCTGTCGCCATTTTTACTAACTGTGCATTGTTTCTCATCATTTCTGGCACTGAAAGCTTGTCAAGAGAATCCTTATTGGAGTCTGCGAGCATGTTATGGCGCTCATAACTTCTCGCAATCAATGTCTGCGCTTCTGGAGAGATCCAGTGATAGGGACGATTGGTTGCCTCCTTGGGGAGAGGATCTCCAAGTACATTAGCTGTTAAGTATGAAGCGATGATCACACCTCCAAGCGTACCTGCTACATACTTAACTGCTGTTGCTCCCTTAGAAGCAATGGTCCGGACTGTGGACAATTTTCTGTGAGCGGATGGATGGCGTGCAAGGGGTCGGAGCTGTCTGGACAGTACATTCCGAAGCATCTTGAAATTTCTGATAGATCTTGTATATTCGAGTGCTGACTAATGAGTCTTTAAGAATATATATATATACTGATAGGCGAGTTACACCCGGTATTTATACTTTTCTCTTGTAATCGGGATTAGGTGTATCGTGTCAATTGGGATACCGCAAGTCTGAAGCCTTTTCTCGTAGGTAACTAACGTAAAACTGCAAAGTGAAATTAAGCATGGGTATACCGAATATTTATATTGAACCAACTACGATGAGCTCATCAGTTCGAATGACTACTTTTTTTAACTGTAGTACAATGTATCTATGATTTCATTGATTTGTCAAGTAAAGTTGAGCCAAAAGGGGTATGGGATTAAAGTTATGATGTCATACATCGGGGATGCATTATTGGTCTAAAACTTGTATACCGATCAGAGAATAGAGATCAGCCGATCAGTTGACCGCCTGCAGCCTGTATTGGGGCTGTAGTGGACTAGTGATTAGTCAATAGATATTGAGCTACCAGTAGGCTACAACCTATTTTACGTTTTGGTATTCCATATTTGAGGATAAGTAGGCGGAAATGGGTCTGGCATATTATTTACTATAGTAGGACTATATACTGAAATAGCACCTATATATTGCACCTCGGAGACTAAATAATTATTTCACCCACGTCAACAAGGACCAACCAAAGAAACGTTTTATGGGAAAACGTAGCATAATGTCATATAGAGAGTAAGTGAGTAGCCAGTAGAAGCCTGCTACTGGTCGAAAGGAATGCCACAATTAGAACATTCAAGAATCAAGAGAGCAGCCACGACCACATGATCGGAGCTTGCCAATTGGCCACAAACAATTCAAAGTATTTGATTTGTGAGCAACATTTATACCGTGGAGCATTGGAAGTCGATTTTTATTTTTCGAATCTAAATCGAAACTCGGAAGTGATCCATGGTTCTGAAGCTATTTCCATCATACTGGATCTATTTATCAGGTAACCTCTATTGAATAATTTATTATTGGAATATATGTTATTGCCTTCTAAAATCAAATAAAAAAACAAAAAATTTAAATTCTAAAAATAAATAGTCCTATCTACATACGGACCCGTAAATAGAGTCGTCAATAGTCTCGTCCGTTCTCCCTCATATTTGTAATTCTCATTCTAGATATGGTCTTGATATTGACTCAGTGTCCAGTAGTCACTGATCACTCTCTGGTACACTACTAGCCCAGAGACAGTCGGTCATGACATGAATAAGGTACATATTCCATTTGGGGAATTCGAAGGTGTTTATGTATATATCTGTTTTGTTTGTGTCCGCTCGGTGTTGAGTCTACTATAGTTTCTCGATTGTATGTTATCTACTTGGCTATTGCCAGCTTATCTTAAAACCCTAAGAATTCTGTAGTTGGCCTGCAAGCC
>LUCW03000722.1:0-18749 GCA_001586965.3 Sphaeroforma sirkka | reverse complement strand
ACTTTAAATTTTAAATTTTAAATTTTAAATTTTAAATTTTAAATTTTAAATTTTAAATTTTAAATTTTAAATTTTAAATTTTAAATTTTAAATTTTAAATTTTAAATTTTAAATTTTAAATTTTAAATTTTAAATTTTAAATTTTAAATTTTAAATTTTAAATTTTAAATTTTAAATTTTAAATTTTAAATTTTAAATTTTAAATTTTAAATTTTAAATTTTAAATTTTAAATTTTAAATTTTAAATTTTAAATTTTAAATTTTAAATTTTAAATTTTAAATTTTAAATTTTAAATTTTAAATTTTAAATTTTAAATTTTAAATTTTAAATTTTAAATTTTAAATTTTAAATTTTAAATTTTAAATTTTAAATTTTAAATTTTAAATTTTAAATTTTAAATTTTAAATTTTAAATTTTAAATTTTAAATTTTAAATTTTAAATTTTAAATTTTAAATTTTAAATTTTAAATTTTAAATTTTAATTTTTTAAATTTTAAATTTTAAATTTTAAATTTTAAATTTTAAATTTTAAATTTTAAATTTTAAATTTTAAATTTTAAATTTTAAATTTTAAATTTTAAATTTTAAATTTTAAATTTTAAATTTTAAATTTTAAATTTTAAATTTTAAATTTTAAATTTTAAATTTTAAATTTTAAATTTTAAATTTTAAATTTTAAATTTTAAATTTTAAATTTTAAATTTTAAATTTTAAATTTTAAATTTTAAATTTTAAACTTTTAAATTTTAAATTTTAAACTTTAAAAAATTTTAAATTTTAAATTTTAAATTTTAAATTTTAAACTTTAAATTTTAAATTTTAAATTTTAAATTTTAAATTTTAAATTTTAAAAAACTCCTAAATTTTAAATTTTAAATTTTAAATTTTAAATTTTAAATTTTAAATTTTAAATTTTAAATTTTAAATTTTAAATTTTAAATTTTAAATTTTAAATTTTAAATTTTAAAACTTAAATTTTAAATTTTAAATTTTAATTTTAAATTTTAAATTTTAAATTTAAATAAATTTTAAATTTTAAATTTTAAATTTTAATTTTAAATTTTAAATTTTAAATTTAAATTTTAAATTTTAAATTTTAAATTTTAAATTTTAAATTTTAAATTTTAAATTTTAAATTTAAATTTTAAATTTTAAATTTTAAATTTTAAATTTTAAATTTTAAATTTTAAATTTTAAATTTTTTTAAATTTAAATTTTAAATTTTAAATTTTAAATTTAAATTTTAAATTTTAAATTTTAAATTTTAAATTTTAAATTTTTAAATTTTAAATTTTTTAAATTTTAAATTTTAAATTTTAAATTTTAAATTTTAAATTTTAAATTTTAAATTTTAAATTTTAAATTTTAAATTTTAAATTTTAAATTTTAAATTTTAAATTTAAAATTTAAATTTTAAATTTTAAATTTTAAATTTAAATTTTAAATTTTAAATTTTAAATTTTAAATTTTAAATTTTAAATTTTAAATTTTAAATTTTTTTAAATTTAAATTTTAAATTTTAAATTTTAAATTTTAAATTTTAAATTTTAAATTTTAAATTTTAAATTTTAAATTTTAAATTTTAAATTTTAAATTTTAAATTTTAAAATTTTAAATAAATTTTAAATTTTAAATTTTAAATTTTAAATTTTAAATTTTAAATTTTAAATTTTAAATTTTAAATTTTAAATTTTAAATTTTAAAACTTAAATTTTAAACTAAATTTAAAATTTAAACTCCTAAATCAAACTCAAACTAAACTTTAAAAACTTAAACTTTAAACTCCTAAACTTTAAACTTTTAAACTTTAAAAAACCCTAAACCCTAAAACCCTAAACTCCTAAACCCTAAAACCTAAAACTAAACCTAAAACCCTAAACCTGCAAAAAAATAAACCTAAACGCTAAACCCTAAACCCTAAAAACCTATAACGGTCCTTTCGGCTTTCGAGCTGGGGATCACTTGCACCTGCATAATAAGCTGATGATTTTTCGAGTGTTTATACTTCCAAAATCACATATGGACTATGTTTTATCCCTTTAGCCGATAAATCACTCACTGAAGTGATAGACAAACAGTTATTCCAACTAAACTTTGTGCTCCATCGTGCTGTAGGATATATTACATCCACAGCGGCACAGAAAGACCCGCCTAAGAGTTTCACACCTACTATGCGTAATTCGATCAAATTTTGTGGCTTGCTTGATGCTCAGGCACTGTGTGAGTGGCAATGTGTAAGTTTAATCAATCATATTAGTAGAATGTCAATCAGAAATCCACTGCAAGACTATATGAACAAACGCAAATCCGTTTTCACCCCGATGGGACTCACCATGCTCGCTCGCGAGAACATCTATTTTATCCATATTATAAACTATACAGACAATTGAAGATTTTCTATACCAAAAAAAGAACCCAAACAAGGAAGAAGGTGCGCTACACCGCGAGGCAGCACGCGAGCTGAGATTTCGGCTCATCTACCCCGGCGAAGAAGAACGCTACCGATTCGACACACCGCTGGAACATCACAGCTTCAGCAGTCTTCTCTTCGAGTTCCGACGATCTTCCTGTTCTACATATTACACAGGTTCTGTTTCACGCTAGAAAAGACCCCGGCAGGTCTCGCATGCATCGGCTGTAGCGCTAGAAAGTTCACTCCCACACACTTTACATGTCCCTTCGTGTTAGAGTTTGTGTCAAAACTGATCGCACCACAGAAAGGCGTAGTAGTTAATAAGACACTGCTAGATGCACTTAGTAGTCGCAAGCGCTATACAGACATGCTAACGATTCACGATCAACTAGTATATATACACAAGGGACCGATAGAACCAAACATACTCATAGAAAAAAGTGTTTCCAGTGCCGCGTTTCATGACTACTGTAGTTCATACGTTACGTGTAAATGGTGCACACCCAGGCAATGAATTTATATGGCCATCACTGGCTAGTATAGATCGTGGCCAGCAACCCAATAGAGTACTGTGGATTGATAATCCGCAAATAGATTTCAATACGCTTCACCCAGAGGCAGCAGCGTACATAATCACACCACAGTATTGGAAACGCACACTACCCAACCACCACATTCACCCCCTGTTCGATATAGATCAGGATTAGAAAACAACATCCCAATAGATATCACTCTCCTATATCACTAGCAGTCTAGATCCACCTGATTTTACCAAGTGTTGGCAAATATGCCTACGACAGATTTGCATTGACTTGAAGCTGAATAGCAATTATATCAACAAACATCCTGCGATGAAACGCCCACCTCCTAGAACACATCCGCCCTAAGCGCCTACCGGCAGACACAGCTGCAAATCGCAACCCGGTGATGCGGTAGTGAGTCCGAGACAGTAGTGCCGCTACTGGTCTCTCTCTCATATTCAGTAATACGAAATGCAAATCGGTCATAGTATATTCTCAGCACTTGTTTCCAACCAGTTAGGATTTACAAACTACTACTAAAACAACCCATAGAACTACATACCCAAAGAAACCAAGCCGCATAGCAAACTAAACGCAGCGCAACAACTCAGCCATTAGACAGTTCAGTTAGCCTCTACCTGAGAAAACAGGGATTAAGGCACAAACTGCGACACCTGCCGGCCGCCACAGGTCTTCGGACACAAGCCATTGTATATAGCAATAGCGTGTAAACAAATAAAGGTACCTAAACCCTAAACCCTAAACCCTAAAAAACCCTAAACCCTAAAACCCTAAACCCTAAAAAACCTTAAAACCTAAAACCCTAAAAAAAACCTAACCCTAAACCCTAAACCTTAAATTTTAAATTTTACATCTTTTAAATTAAATTTTAATTTCCTAAAACCTTAAACCTTTTTATAAATTTTAAATTTTAAATTTTAAATTTAAATTTTAAATTTTAAATTTTAAATTTTAAATTTTAAATTTTAAACTATTTATTTTAAATTTTAAATTTTAAATTTAAATTTTAAATTTTAAATTTTAAATTTGAACTTTAAATTTTGGAATTTTAAATTTTAATTTTTAAATTTAAATTTTAAATTTTAAATTTTAAATTTTAAATTTTAAATTTTAAATTTTAAATTTATTTTTAAATTTTTTTTAACTTATTTAAATTTTAAATTTAAATTTTAAATTTTTTGAACTATTTATATTTTTTTAAATTTTAAATTTTAATTTTTATATTTCACTTTTGAAATTTTAAATTTTAAATTTTAAATTTTAAATTTTAAATTTTAAATTTCAAAACCTGAAATTTTAAAATTTTTTAAATTCTTTTACCTTAAATTTTAAACTTTAAACTAATTTATTTTTCACTTTGAACTATTTATATTTCAAATTTTAAATTTTAAATTTTTAAAATTTAAATTTTATTTTAAATTTTAAATTTTAAATTTTAAATTTTATTTTAAATTTTAAATTTTAAATTTTGAACTTTATTTAAATTTTATTTCAAATTTTAAACTTTATTTATATTTCACTTTTGAAAAATTTTAAATTTTAAATTTTAAATTTTGGGAACTTTATTTATATTTCAAATTTTTTTTAACTATTTATAAACTTTCAAATTTTTTTTGAACTATTTATATTTCACTTTTGAACTATTTATATTTCAATTTTGAACTATTTATATTTCAAATTTTTGAACTATTTAACTTTTTGAACTTTTATATTTCACTTTGAACTTTTATTTTTGAAACTTTAATTTCACTTTATATTTATATTTTTTTGAACTATTTAAATTTCATTTTAAACTATTTATATATTTTTAACTTTTGAACTATTTATATTTTTATACTTTTTGAACTATTTATATTTCACTTTTGAACTATTTATATTTCTTTTGAACTATTTATTTTATTTTAAACTATTTATATTTCTTTTGAACTATTTATATTTCACTTTTAACTATTTATACTATTTTCATATTTCACTTTTGAACTTTTTATATTTCAACTTTTGAACTATTTTATATTTCTATTTATATTTCACTTTTGAACTATTTATATTTCACTTTTTAAACTATTTATATTTCACTTTTGAACTATTTAATTTCACTTTTAAATTTTAAATTTTGAACTTTGAACTTTTATATTTCACTTTTTGAACTATTTATATTTTACTTTTTTGAACTATTTATATTTCAAACTTCATTTATATTTTACTTTTGAACTATTTATATTTCAAACTTTTTGAACTATTTATATTTCAAATTTTAAACTATTTATATTTTCATTTGAACTATTTATATTTCACTTTTTTGAACTATTTATATTTCACTTTTAACTATTTTTCACTTTTGAACTTTTAAATTTCAAATTTTAAATTTATAACACTTTTAACTATTTATATTTTCAATTTTAAATATTTATTTTCAACTTTTGAACTATTTATATTTCAAATTTTGAACTTATTTATATTTCACTTTTGAACTATTTATATTTCTACTTTTGAACTATTTATATTTCACTTTTTTGAACTTTTATATTTCACTTTTGAACTATTTATATTTCACTTTTGAACTATTTATATTTCACTTTTTTGAACTATTTATATTTCACTTTAAATTTAACTTTTATATTTTAAACTTTGAACTATTTATATTTCATAAACTTTTATATTTCACTTTTTGAACTATTTATATTTCACTTTTGAACTATTTATATTTCACTTTTTGAACTATTTATATTTCACTTTTGAACTATTTATTTTCACTTTTGAACTTTTAAACTTTTGATTTTATATTTCACTTTTGAACTATTTATATTTCAAATTTTTTGAACTATTTATATTTCACTTTTGAACTATTTATATTTCACTTTTGAACTATTTATATTTCACTTTTTTGAACTATTTATATTTCACTTTTGAACTATTTATATTTCACTTTTTGAACTATTTATATTTCAAATTTTGAACTATTTATATTTCACTTTTGAACTATTTATATTTCACTTTTGAACTTTTATATTTCACTTTTGAACTATTTATATTTCACTTTTTTTGAACTATTTATATTTCACTTTTGAACTATTTATATTTCACTTTTGAACTATTTATATTTCACTTTTGAACTATTTATATTTCACTTTTTTGAACTATTTATATTTCACTTTTGAACTATTTATATTTCACTTTTTTTGAACTATTTATATTTCACTTTTGAACTATTTATATTTCACTTTTGAACTATTTATATTTCACTTTTTGAACTATTTATATTTCACTTTTGAACTATTTATATTTCACTTTTTTGAACTATTTATATTTCACTTTTATTTATATTTCAACTTTTGAACTATTTATATTTCACTTTTTGAACTATTTATATTTCACTTTTGAACTATTTATATTTCACTTTTGAACTATTTATATTTCACTTTTGAACTATTTATATTTCACTTTTGAACTATTTATATTTCACTTTTTTGAACTATTTATATTTCACTTTTTGAACTATTTATATTTCACTTTTGAACTATTTATATTTCACTTTTTGAACTATTTATATTTCACTTTTGAACTATTTATATTTCACTTTTGAACTATTTATATTTCACTTTTGAACTATTTATATTTCACTTTTTTGAACTATTTATATTTCAAGCACATCTCAAACTGCTGACACTCGAAATCTCACTTTAGATGTGAACTCAACATACACAGTGCGAAAGTGAAAACATTTCAAAGAAATCACACAGACCCCAGAAAATTTTCAACCCGACCCAGAATCGAACACGTGACCGCACCACACCAAACCAGGCAATTTACCACTGGACCAAACAGACCTGTTATCAATCGAAAATCAAATCACTTGATCGTTAGCCGACACTATGGCGGGGGGCCCCGCCCTCTGGAGGAGTCCATCAACCCACAGAGTTAGACGAGAAACTGAAGGCGATTGTACTACCCCTGATAGAGAAGATGACCTACTTCGAGGATTGCATCAAAAAAAGGTATGTTCATCTACAGAAGGGACTCACAAGGTAAGTAGTGTGGAGGAGATCCTCGCACGTTTAGAGAAATTAGAACACTCAAACAAAACTCTACTAGAGCAGAACCACGCCCTAAAATGTGAAAATGCGAAACTCCAACAGCAACTTGCATCCAAAAACAACCCACAGAGCACTGCCACAAACCAACACCGTATACGTATCCCAGATACCACAATTACGCACACGCCAGGACTTATACAAACTCCTGCAAACAAGGACAAGCCTACAACGTACAAAGATATGTTGAATCAAACACGCAACTCCTCCTCAAGGGAGGCACAAGCAAATCTATTCCAACCCAGCAAGCCACCCTCTATATGGGATTGCCAAGAAGATTGGGATCTCACAGCCTTATACTTTAGTTGCAACACACATGCACTAGAAGACGGTACGCTACCGACAAACAAGCATCTCTCCAAATGGCTTTGGAACTTTCATTTGCTGAAATACATCCCCATACTGCACGCGTCATACCTTTACAAAGATCGTAGCGCAGTAGAACTTGTAGTCCCCACACGTTTTGCAATCAAAACTAAACAAATCCTACTTGCTCGTGGTTGGCGCATTAACAAGGGTGCAGACCCCGCTAACGTAACCAACCCAATCGCAATAGAAGGCGCTCGCAAACGTCTAGAAAATGCTCATACCAGCGCACTAGCTCGCGATAAATGTCCACCACAATACCCTAGAGTCCTAACTCACCTACTCAGTAGAGTACCGAAAACCACCACCAAACCTCCTCAATCCAGCCCAAACCCAATAGATACCACAACCCCCAATACTATCCATAATTATACAACCACGAAAACCACTGACATACGAAACAGCACACACCACCCACCGGAAAATCTACACCCACAGCACCCGCAACACTACCACCAATCGCAGACCCAAACAACATCACGGACAATACTAATTCGTCCTCAAGAAACCCCAAACGAATTATAATTAGTGGAGACGAAGCAAATAGAAACACAGTTAAAGCTAGAATCGAAAATTCAAGCGATGATGAACACACCGACGAAGTCTCAGAGCACTATATGTCAGATGACGAAATAGCGTCAGTCTTAGGCGATAGTTCGAAATCCCCACAAATATCTGATGCAGAAACAGAGAAAGAGCTTGCTGCATTCAAACAAAACCGAACCACTAGTAAGACGAAATCGCAATGAGTGACATTCTCGTGTATTATGTCAACCTAAACTCACTGAAAAAAACACACAAGCACAATACAGAGCAATACGTAAACTATGCAGTCAATGTGACGCCCTATGTTTAGTAGAGACGTGGGGCTACACAGACCGCCTCAATGAAGTTTGCAATGAAAGTAATACCAACCTTATCTATGCGTCACCCCCCATCTAGTAGTATACACCGTGGTGGTAGAAACAACGGTGTAGCCTTAATAAGTAGACATAGCTCCAATGATTTCAAACTACATGCACAAAGCCAATACTTTGTAGCATTTACCTTTCGCATGGTCACCATAGCATGTGTCTACTTAGCACCACACCTAGGAAATGACGTATACAAAACTTTAATGGCACTCAACTGCAAACCTCATGTGCTAGTTGGAGATATGAATTTCCGCGATACAGAATATAATGACTTCCTCATTAAATATCCCGACCGTAGAAAATCTATCGAATACTATACTCAGCTACACCAAATGGACCATATAACACCAAACCAATCAGCAAACATACGTGTTGATCACGTCTACGCTCAATCACGTACGAGAACACTGCTCACACTCATCAAAGCCGCAGACATTTCACTCAAAACCGATCATGAATGGGTGTTTTCACTCAACATTCAATCACCAGACATACAACACCCCAGTACTATGCCTACATCCATAGAATGTATGCCAGCACACGGGTACAACAGATACCGAATTCGAACTTATAATTGCAACAACCCGCGCTACGCAAATACCTTTCGAGCAAGAATAAGAGCTAACTCTAAGTCATGGCTACGACTTATCCAGAATGCAAATCAAGACAAAATCACATCAGTATATGATACGATAGTTAACAAGCTATGGAAAGTAGCACAAGGCACATTCTACGGTTACTATCTGGAAAACAACCCCCACAGATCCCACACACCATTGCGCGCTACCGAGCGTATCCATAATACCACCATTGTGAAATTATTCACTAAACAAAAAGAAATCACTGTCCAAACAACCATCAATACCCAACACAACAGAACCAACAGCACACATCATTAGCTCATTCCTGCAAAAGCTGTTTAACCAGAAAATACCTTACAAAATACCAGAAGAAACCCATACTGAATTCATACCTCTCGACCAAGATATCTTCACCACCGCACATATCATGCAAGCCATACTAGCATATGATAGCCGGAAGGGCTCCGGCCCGGACGGAATACATATTGATATTCTCAAAGCAGCTATCGAAGTCTATCCCATAGGACACGATCAGGAGGGTAAACCAAATCCCAAGTCACCAATTCTTAAAGTCCTCAATTACCTGTTCAACAAGATACTACATACGGGTAACGTGCCGTCAGCCTGGCTGTGCACGCTTATCGTGCCCATTCCCAAAACTGAGGTACCCACAGGGCCAGAATTCTTTCGACCTATAACGCTCACACAGATACTGCGTCGTATCTTTCAAATAGTACTGCTGAGTTACATGAATCAGCTGTCTGCCTTTAAAACACATAGCAGACAAGGCGGGTTCAAATCAGGCTACTCTTGCTTCACACACGCCCTCACGCTACACGAATACATCAATCAATCAAGCCCTACAGCCCAACACACCCACCAGGTATTCCTGGACATTAAGAAAGCATATGACTCAGTCAAACTTGACCGCCTCTGGCGCCTTCTACACAATCGACGGGTACCCACCCCATTGATCACCCTCTTCCAAAACATGTACCATAATGTAGTGTCTCGTATTACATATCAACAAGTCCTCGGGCCTATATTCACACGTGCTCATGGTCTAACTCAGGGTGATCCAATCACCCCACACTCTTCAACATATACATTGACCCGCTACTTGATAGCCTTGCTAAAGTCGACCCCGAGGCTTCCTTGGCTGGGTCGACGACCTAGCATTATACAACCGCGATCACACCAAGTTGCAACTAGGCCTCAACCATGCTTATGTATGGGGCAAACGCTCCGGTGTTGAATTCCACCCAAAGAAATCGATATATGTAGCACCGCAAAATCCCAAACTAGCACACAAGTTCATGCTCGGACTGAATGGTATAGATGCACACCCCACTGCTAGATACTTGGGATTCCCTATGGGACCCAAGGGAATAGACATTGTACAAATGTTGGAAACACGCATCAATACTCTGAATGAAACCATAAGCCACAGCGGCCCCTTGGCTTCCGAGCTGGGACCCACCTACACCCACACAACAAGCTCATGATCTTCCGAGTATTTATACTCTCCAAAATCACTTACGGTCTTGCTTTCATCCCACTATCATCACACTACTCACTCACATCACAAATCAATACACAACTCGACAAGCTCGATACCGTAATCCATAAGGCCTCTGGATACATTATTTCCACTGCCGCACACAAAAAGACCCCAACAAAAGCCACACCAACTATGCTGAAACAAATTCAGTTCTGTGGACTCCTCAACGCACGGGCATTATGCACTTGGCAGTGCGTGAGTCTTATAAATCATATAACTCGTATGTCACACAGAAATCCTCTACAGGAATATCTGGGCAAACAAGCAACCATATTCACCCCTATGAGACTCACTATGCTCGCTCGCGAGAACATACTTCACTACCCTCCGTTCATAACATACAGGAAACTGAAACAAGCATACACAAACAGAAAACCAAACAAAAGGAAAGCGCACTACACCGACAAGCGGCTCGCGAACTCCGATTTGGACTCATCTACCCAGGCGAGGAAGAGCGGTACCGACTCGACACGCCACTCGAACATCACAGCTTCAGCAGTCTCTTATTCAGAGTACCAACGATCGTCGCACTGTACGTCACGAACAGGTATATGTTCACGCTAGAAAAGACCCCGGCAGGTCTCACATGCATTGGCTGCAGCAAAACACCTTTCACCACATCACACTTGAAGTGTCCCCTCGTGCTGCCCTACATGTCCAAACTCATCTCACCAAAGAAAGAGATTGTAGTTGATAGCAACTTACTTGACGCCCTTAGCACCCGTAAGCGCTACACAGACATGCTCACACTACACGACCAGCTGGTGTACTTGCACAAAGGACCCATACCACCCCAAGTACTGCTGAACTGTGTGTTCCCAGTGCCACGGTTCATGACCACAATAGTACACACTCTCCTCGTAGACTCAGAACACCCACAGAACGATTATATTTCTTGGCCTTCGTTAGACCGCAGACGTCGTTTCGAACAAGCCCACAGAACACTGTGGCTAGATAACCCGCAAATGGACTTCAACACACTACATCCAGAGGCTAGCGCCTATATAGCGGCGCCCCAGCACTGGACACGCAAACTCCCGAACCACCACATACACCCCCCTGTTTGACATTGACCAGGACTTAGACAATGACATCCCAATAGACATTACACTATCCTACATATGTAGTAGCGTGACTCCGCCTGACTTGATCAGACGCTGGCGAATATGCCTGCGACAAATATGCATTGACCTGAAGTTGAATAGCACATATATCAACGAACACAGCGCGATGAAACGCCCCCCGCCCCGCCCACACCTCCCTGAATGCCTACCGGCAGGCACAGTCGCACATCGCGACCCGGTGATGCGGTAGTGAGTATGATACACTGGTGAGCCACTGTATCATACCTCATATTCAATGAAACGATATGCATATCTGTCACAGCTTACTCACAGACTCTGTGTCAATCCAGTTACGGTTGTCAAACACCCACACCACTAACAAAACTACAGCCAAAGAAAACAACTCAACAAGTACAACAACCACAGACCGAAAACGACTCAGCCCCTAGACAGTCCAGTTCGCCCTCCCTGAAAAGCAGGGTCACGGGACTGCCAACACCTGCCGGTAGCCACAAGTCCACCCGGACATCAGGCATTGTATATAGCAATAGCGTGTAAACAAATAAAGGTACCTAAACCCTAAACCCTAAACCCTAAACCCTAAACCCTAAACCCTAAACCCCTAAACCCTAAAACCCTAACCCTGGGCCCTAAATTTTAAACCCTAAAACCCTAAACTCCCCTAGGCCCTTAAAATTTAAATTTAAAACCCTAAACTCTGGGCCCTGGGCCTACAAAAATACCATTTAAATTCCTGGCCCTAATCCCTTTTAAATGGGCCTGGGCCCTAAAAACTGGGCCTTAAATTTTATTTTAAATTTTAAATTTAAATTTTTGGGCCTGGGCCCTAAATTTTAAATTTAAATTTTGAATTTTAAATTTGGCCTGGCCCTTTTAATTTGGGCCCTAAATTTGGGCCCTGGGCCCTTAAATTTTAAATTTTAAATTTTAAATTTGGGCCCTGGGCCCTGGGCCCTGGGCCTGGGCCCTTTAAATTTGGGCCCTTTAAAATTTAAACCCTAAATTTTAAATTTTGGGCCCTGGGCCCTTTAAACTTTAAATTCTGGGCCCTAAACCCTAAAATCCTGGGCCTGGGCCCTGGGCCCTGGGCCCTAAACCTGGGCCTGAACCCTAAAACCCTAAAACCCTGGGCCTAACCCTAAAACTAAACCCTAAAAAACCCTAAAACCCTAACCCTAAAACCTAAAAAAATGGAAACCTCAACCGAATTCTTAGCTAAACTAGAGGAGTCTAAAGAGTTTGAACAAAAGCTCAAGACTCGTACAACACATGCACCCAACAAGATTGTAGTCGAGGTAATGCCGATTGAAACGGCATTAGATCGTAAAAAACATGGAACTAGCTAAGGCCATGGATCAAAGACTCAAAACTCTAAGAGAACCTGAAGCTCGCACTCGACTACTTAAAGCGCTGCTTAAAGAACAGCCAGGAGTTGCGAAACAACTGAAGAAGATACTTCAACAATCCAATGTTGTCAATTATGTATCTCAGGAGTCTACCCCTCCTGATACTGAGGTTGCCCTTTTCAACAGGACTATGGTTCATCCAGCCAGCGTTACACAGAATCTGACTGACTTAGAGGAGCTCGAAAGTAGAGTTAAAATTATACATAATTTAACGCATCGAGCATATGAGCATACTTATAAAATGGCTATTCGTGCAGGGCTTGATCACCCGGCGCTGAAAGAAACTATACGTGAAGTATACCGACGCTGTACTGATTGTGAAAAGAACCAGATCAAGCGATACGGTTGGGCACCCCTAAAAAAGTGTGACAGAAGACCAACCGATGCGCCGAGTCTTAGTCGATTTGGTTAAACTCCCGCGATCCAAGCATACTGGCGATGTATATATCTGTCATTTCTTATGTGTGGCTTCGGGCTATAACTTGCTTTTATGCAATACCGAACAAACGTCCACAAACAGTGGCAGAATTATGCTATCACGTCTTTAATGACTTCGGTTTCCCCGAGTACTATGTTCTGATAACGGTAGTGAGTTTTGTACCGACGTAATGGAGGCACTTATACTCGTATCATCAGGCATGACCCATAGGCGTGGTGTTCCTTACAAACCTCAAACGCAGGGTGCAAATGAGACACGTCATAGAGAACTTAAGAAACTCTTGCGTACCGCACTAGACGACGTTGAGGATATGTGGCCTTATCATTTGAAATGGGTTCAGACTCAAATGAATAACTGCATGAATCCTCAAACTGGAACACTCCCGCTTCACTATTTCTTTGGCCGCTATAGTGAATTACAAGCAACGTTTGATAAAACTGCGCCCGAGAAACACGTTACCCCGTGGCTACAAAAGATTGAGCATATGCAGAACGTTGTTTACCCCTGTTTACTCGAGCACAAGAATCGTGTCCTACTTAAAGCGTATGACCGATGGAATAACACTAAGAACATTGTTCAGTTCAAAGTCGGCGATTACGTTAACATTATAAATCGAAACGCCAACGTTACCGAACTCTCTTCTAAGACGATAGGACCTTTTGTTATTTCCTACCATGATGAGAAGAGTGATACTTACGAAGTGAATAACATTGATGGTACTAGCGCAACTAATTTAGGCACTCACCATATCCCTACCGATTTTGCTAAAACCCTGCTAAATCCTAACTGACTAAATTGTATTTTAGTTTAATATAGTTTGAAACCTAGTAATTTCCATCGAAGTTTACATATGCCTTTCGAACATTTACAATGTCACAAGGCTAGATTGGCAGCGTTGTGGGTTAAAGAATGTGATGATGCCTTTTAGCAGCTCAAAACAGTGGTTCAGCGGGCTCCAGTAGTCCAGCCACCGAAACATGGAGTACCATTCATGGTGGCTACATTCATCCGTGGCTACAGACGCATCCGAAATGGCGTTAGGAGGCGTTCTGTATCAAATGATTGACGGAAACCGAGATACGTGCAGTTCTTTTAGCAGGGGGGGATGCTATGGACTCGTCACAAATCAAAATGGGCCGACCTAGACGGATTGGATGCAACAAGAGCTTTAAGATGGCTTTTATAAAACCCTAATGTGACTGCACTCTCATAATGCGATGCTGCGGACTCTGAAACATCCAGAAGGTGATGAGTTTCAAATCGACTTAACAGATGAGAACGCATGGGCGAATCCACCGTGGTTGTTGATATCACAGTTGCTAATTATGTACATATACAAGATGCTACCATCACGTTGTGTTGTCCCGTAAGACATTCAGATAAATAGCTCCCACAGTTGATATCGATGATACAATGTGAGCCCATATATGTGATAGAGAGGTAGATACTTTCTCTACCAGGGTACCCGTGCAGGTCAGAAGATGCCTTGGCGATATACAATCATATGTCGAATAGGTCCAGTTGGAACATCCAAATGAACACAGTTCGAGACCTTCAAGGGTTTAGAGTTTAGGGTTTTAGCGAGACCTTCAAGCGTAAGGTTGAAGAATCCAAGATTCCAAACTGCAGAGAGGCTGCGTTACACGAGGTGCAGTATGCTAAGGTCAATCTAATCCTACAGTAACAAAGAGGAACAAGTCACTAGCGAAAGCATTCTACAAGGAGATACGTTCTGACAGGGACGATTTTCCAGATGTATACCACCATGCTACTCAACCCATGGACAAGGAGTACATTAGTAGAATTCACACGGCCGATCTTTCAGGCGAGATGAGACCAGACGAATCTTCAAGTCCCAGTGATGTAGTAGCGGAATCCTAACCTCCAGACATTGACTCAGCGAGTTCATCGGAGGACGACATTCTGAAGTGGTTAAGGCAAAATTATGCGCTTAAACACGTGGATAAGGTTATGACTGAGAAAGATTGCAAGAGCAATTATACACCCAAAGCTTAGGCAATATATATCTCAGGTGCATCACAAATGCAACGACTGCGAAGATAGCCGGATCAAGCGCTATGGATATGCCCCATTAAAGATTGTATCAGAAGACGAGTTGTGACGCAGGGTTATCATTGATTTGATTGAGCTACCCACGTCCGAACACACGAAAGATAAGTATGTCTGTCACGTGTTTGAAGTTGCTTCACGATGTAACATTCTATATCCTCTGAAAGACAAATCAACACCCACTGTGGCTGAGTGCATATATAAGTGTTTCGCAGATTTTGGCTGGCCAGCTATTGTATGTACCTACAACGTTAGTGAGTTTACAGGAGATATCCTGACGACACTCTTACTCGTTGCGGGATCATGTCACAAGATGGGCGTATCTTTTAAGCCTCGGACACAAGGTGCGAATGAGGTACGACACAGAAAGGTGAAGGAATTCAAGCGTGGAGCCTTGCTAGACAATGCTGGCATGTGGCCATACTCAACTAATTGGGTACAGACACAAATGAACAAGACACCGGATTTAGTCACTGGTACAACACCCGCTCACTATTTCAGGGGCCGTTAAAGTGAATTACAAGTACCTTTCAACAAGGATTCTCAGGAAGACCATGTTTTACCATGTTTAGTGAAGATGCGTCGTACCAGAAATGTCGTCTTTTCTTGCTTGAGAGATATAAGGACATCGCACTCAAGAAGAGACAGAAGCGATGGAAGGATTCGAAGGAGATATGTTTTAGGGTTTTAGAGTCGAGTTTGAGGTGGGCGATATAGTCAACATCACGACTCGCAACTCTGACACGACTGTGCATAGGGCTAAATACATTGGACCATTCAAGGTATCAGTGGCCGATAAGAAGAGCAGAACATACGAAGTAAACAAAGTAGACGGTTTCAGTGCTCTTAATATCGGGTCACATCGAATTCCGACGACAGAAATCATCCTTCGTCGCACACGTAGAGTTACTACATCTCTTATGTCTTATGTGTTCAAGAAAATTCTTGGGAAGTACAAACATGAGGACATGACTTACTATACAACGGAGTTTGCAGATGGCACACAGAGAACCCTAACCCAAACGTAATAGAGTAACCGAGTAACTTATAAAGTCTAAGTATACTTTGTCTATGAGAATATAATATGAGCATTGATGCCATTATATGATCGAACCCCGTTACTTCTTTTTTTTTTTTATATATATATATATATATATATATATATATATATATATATATATATATATGTGTGTGTGTGTGTGTGTGTGTGTTCAAGGTTTCATTTCAGGGATGTCCGAGGACTATGGACACTTAAGTTTAATTTACAGGACTAAGAAAAAAAATACTTGAATGCCAAGGTTTGTTAAAATATCTATAACAACATGACCACGGGTTGTCACTGAATGACTGCGATATGAACAAATGTGTTCACTTGCCATCATTATGCAAACCACTCGAATGTTGCAAATTGTCGCTGAATCGAATGATTTTAATATGGACAATCATGTGCCGTGTGATAACCAATGTTTGATAACCAATAATTTTGATGCATTCTATACTTCATTTCTGATCTTTTATATACTTTTGTATCTGCTTTCTTCGGGGATTTCTTAGTGTGATACGATCAAATGTCGTGTGATTGTATGCAACTGTCCGATTTGTTCCAATGTAAGTCATCGAGGCTCATCCCGATCGAAAACCTATGGTGGACCCCTGCTGTTTATTGTACAACAATGTATGTCAATGTATAGTTATATATAAAACAAACTAAGTTCAGGTAATACATGCTGGGTTGCTACAGATAACAAATACATATATTTTTTTGAATACAAAAATATAAAAACAAAACAAAATTTGCCTACGGCACGTAGTATTCCCGCGTGGTCCCCCACCGCAGTACTGACCACGCTCGCAGCAGTTTGACTTTGACTTCCGGGATCGGACGGGACCGGGTATTTTTTTTTGGATATGGCCGTAGGCGAAATCTAGTGTTCATATTCAGTATATATATTTATTTTAACAAAAAAAATTGAACATAGCCTCCTAAAATAAAACAAGGGGTTTTCTATTTTAAGGAGTCTATGGCTTGAAATCTATAAATTTGCATATTTCAGCACTTTTCGGCCTAAACAGGCATCGCACCTTAGCATGGGCAGCGGGTGGTGGGTGGATTCGCTATTCGGATACCCTTACACCCTTTTGGGGTTCACTATTTTCTGGGGCCTTCTGGAGGCATTTTTTATTTCTCATTTAAAAATAAAAATAAACTTTATTACTGAAGCGTAGGCTTTTCTAAAAGTCCCTGTCGACATTATCACCGATTTTGTCTTCGCCAAAAAAAATGTACGCGACCGGGCTTGAATAGGAGATTTTGCCCATCAAAGACCCTATATAAGAAACCAATAGGCCCATCAAAGACCCTATATAAGAAACCAATAGGCCCATCAAAGACCATAGAAATAATCAGTAGGCCCATCAAACACCCTACATAAGTAATCAATAGGCCCAAATGTCTGAATATGAACAAATAAATTACCCCTAAGACTATACAATAGGCCCATCAAAGACCCTATATAAATAATCAATAGGCCCAAATGTCTGAATATGAACAAATATATTACCCCTATGACTATACGCCTTCGGTCCCTGCGGGTTTTTTAGAAGCGTGTGAATATTTTCGCTATTGAGGGAAGTCCCTTCTCCACTTTCCAATGGGTCACAGATCTGGTCACGGTAAACGCCACACACATCGCTTTTCTCACGTCCATCCTGCTGGAGGAAACTTGTTTGTGTAGTTCGGTACTCCTGGGGCTGGGGCGCCTTACACTGTGTATATACAGAAATATAAAGAACAACAAAATACGGTACAGGAGAACGGTCACTTTACTAAAATTGACCAGCTGAACGAAACGGTGCAAGTAGGAATATAGTACTGTATTATCGTGCTAGTATATGTAGTAGTGTTCTAGAGTATAAGTTTCAGTATCAATAGATTTATGTGTTAGTTCCGTAGCATAATTCGTCAGGATCAGACGGCCGTTGATGTGTAAGAGAGTTTGGATTAGTTCAATGGAGGCTGACATCACTCTCCAACGATTGAATCAGAAACGAACATGGCTTGATAGGAATGAGAGGTGCCCACGTATAGAGCACAGCGAAGTGCAACGTATGTATATATGTAGTATCTCTTATGAAATAAATAAAAAACATATGTATTTTTGCTCATATTTATACACGCTACTACATAAATTCCCAAGTAAACTGTGCATGAGAACACGCACATTCGTCCATGCGATCCATACGATTCATACATGACTATATACGTACACAAATACATGCA